>CM075733.1:5044257-5057576 GCA_037974335.1 Prionace glauca | reverse complement strand
TCACGTGCTCACTGTGTGTCTGCGTGGGTTTTCTCCGGGTGCTCCGGTTTCCTCCCACAGTCCAAAGATGTGCGGGTTAGGTTCATTGGCTATGCTAAAATTGCCCCTTAGTGTCCTGGGATGTGTCGGTTCGAGGGATTAGCAGGTAAAATGTGTAGGGATATGGGGATAGGGTCTGGGTGGGATTGTGTTCGGTGCAGACTCGATGGGCCGAAGGGCCTGTTTCTGCACTGTAGGGTTCTATGCTGGTTCTATATGCAGGGTAGAATAGGTGTAGGGTGATGTGGCGGCGCGGGCTCATTGGGCCGAAGGGCCTGTTTCCCGTGCTGGGTTGTTCTTTGTTCTTTGTAAGATGGCTATGGTCACTGGAAGTCAATCATAATTCCAGGGCGTCTCTGCAGGAGTCTCTCAGGGGAGTGTCCAAGGCCCAACCATTATTCAGCTGCTGCATCAATGACCATCCCTCCATTATAAGGTCAGAAGTGGGGATGTTCACCAATGATTGCCCAATGTCCAGCACCATTCGCAAATCCTCAGATACTGTAGCAGTTTGGGTCTAAATGCAGAAAATTCTAGGCAATATCCAGGCTCAGGCTGAGATGTGGCAAGTAATATTTGCGCTACACAAATGCCAGGCAATGGCCAGGAAAGAATCTAACTATCATCTCTTGATATTCAGTGACATTATTAACACTAAATGTCCCACCAGCAACATCCTGAGGGTTACCACTGACCAGAAACTCAACTGGACTCACCACATAAACACAGTGGCTACAAGAGCAGGCCGGAGGCTGGGAATACTGTGGAGAGTAACTCACCTCCTGACTTCCCAAAGCCTGTCCACCATCCACAAGTGTGATGGAATATTCTACACGTGCTTGGATGGCTCCAACACTCATGGAGCTCAACACTATCCAGGACAAAGCAGCTCGCTTGATTACCACCACATCTACAAAGACCCACTCCTTACACCACAGACGCTCAGTAGTAGCAGCGTGTACCATCTACAAGATACACTGCTGTAATTCAGTACAGCTCCTTTAACAGCACCTTCCAAACTCACAACCACTTCCATCTAGGTGGATAAGGACAGCAGATATAAGGACAGCAGGGGCGGCACGGTAGCACAGTGGGTTAGCACTGCTGCTTCACAGCTCCAGGGTCCTGGGTTCGATTCCCGGCTCGGGTCACTGCCTGTGTGGAGTTTGCACATTCTCCTCGTGTCTGCGTGGGTTTTCTCCGGGTGCTCCGGTTTCCTCCCACTGTCCAAAGATGTGCGGGTTAGGTTCATTGGCTATGCTAAAATTGCCCCTTAGTGTCCTGGGATGTGTGGGTTAGAGCGATTAGCAGGTAAATGTGTAGGGATATGGGGATAGGGTCTGGGATTGTGTTCGGTGCAGACTCGATGGGCCGAAGGGCCTGTTTCTGCACTGTAGGGTTCTAGGGTTCTATGCTGTAGGATTCTATGCTAGATATATGGAAATACCACCACCTATAAATTCCCCTCCAAGCCACTCACCATCCTGACTTGGAAATACAAGGCCGTTCCTTTACTTTTCCTCCCTAACAGCACTGTGGGTGTACCCACACCACACGGACTGCAGCGGTTCAAGAAAGCAGCCATCCCCTCTTTCTCAAGGGGCAATTAGGGATGGACAATAAATGCTGGTTGAGCCAGTGATGCCCATGTGAATGAATAAAAAATATCTCAATGAGCAACTCTGAATCTGGAAGTTCATCTGTTCCAGGCTGACTCCAGAAACTGGAGGGTCAAATGTAATGAGATTGCTGCGGTTCTGAGGGAACGCTGGGATACAGAGGGAATGCTGCGATACCGAGGAAACGCTGGGATACAGAGGGAACGCTGGGATACCGAGGGAACGCTGGGATACAGAGGGAACGCTGGGATACAGAGGGAACGCTGGGATACAGAGAGAACGCTGGGAGACAGAGGGAATGCTGCGATACCGAGGGAACGCTGGGATACCGAGGGAACGCTGGGATACTGAGGGAACGCTGTGATACAGAGGGAACGCTGGGATACTGAGGGAACGCTGGGATACAGAGGGAACGCTGGGATACTGAGGGAACGCTGGGATACTGAGGGAACGCTGGGTTTACTGAGGGAACGCTGGGATACTGAGGGGACGCTGGGATACAGAGGGAACGTTGGGATACTGAGGGAACGCTGGGATACAGAGGGAACGCTGTGATACTGAGGGAATGCTGGGATACAGAGGGAACGCTGTGATACAGAGGGAACGCTGGGATACTGAGGGAACGCTGTGATACTGAGGGAACGCTGTGATACAGAGGGAACGCTGGGATACTGAGGGAACGCTGTGATACAGAGGGAACGCTGGGATACTGAGGGAACGCTGGGATACTGAGGGAATGCTGGGATACAGAGGGAACGCTGTGATACTGAGGGAACGTTGGGATACTGAGGGAACACTGGGATACAGAGGGAATGCTGCTCCGTTGGATGATGCGGTTAAGACAGCTCCATTTTTGCTTCCGGGAGGGACGTGTGCGGTGGGTGGGATTGGGCTATATCGATCCCTCACCTAACACTGCTGAAAGCTGAAATACTCGCTCCAGACACAGGGTCCCACTGCACACACTGAAAATCTGAAATAAAGACAGAAAATGCTGGAAAATCTCAGCAGGTCCTCAGTGCCGAACAGGATTCAAAATGTGAACACTGCTCCTGCTCTGCATTTCCAACAATCTCGATTCACAGAACCTGAAAACCTGCCCATTTATCTTGCTGCCCCTTGTGGGAAAGTTTGGCCGCCCAGTGGGATATTCCACAGGAGTCAGTGACAATGGAAGCTGGTTTTCCCTGTCTACCCCGCTCTCCCTCATTCCCCGCACGCGAATGCCGGGATCAGCAGTCGGAGCTCTGCCTCGCCCACCCACCCACCCTGATGTCAACGGTAAAACATCTGCTCTAGACAAGCGCTGCTGACACTGAACTCCAGCTATTGATTACTCAGCTCAGTGGTGGCTCCACGTCAGAGGGGTCTTTGTTCAAGTGTCACGATGAGTAGAAAACCACACCACCGACTGCAGTGTGAGTGGTTTAACAGCGTAGGAAGGAGGAGGGAACTTTCTTTAAATCCACCCCTGGTGGTCTCGTGGTTAGGATTTGGCACCCTCGCCACCATGGCATGGATTCAATTCCCAGGCAGGGAATTACATGTTTGTGGGCGTCACAGTGGGTTAGCACTGCTGCCTGACAGAGCCAGGGACCCGGGTTCGATTCCCGGCCTGGGTCACTGTCTGTGTGGAGTTTGCACATTCTCCCCGTGTCTGCGTGGGTTTCCTTCCGGGTGCTCCAGTTTCCCCCCCCCCCCCAACAGTCTGAAAGACGTGCTGGTTAGGGTGCATTGGTCGTGCTAAATTCTCCCTCAGTGTTACCCGAACAGGCGCCAGAGGGGGTGGGTGGGATTGAGGGATACTGGGGGGGAGGGAGGGGGTGTGTGGGATTGAGGGATGCTGGGGGGGGGAGAGCGGTTGGGTGGGATTGAGGGATACTGGGGGTGGAGGAGGTGGGTGGGATTGAGGGATACGGGGGGGCTGAGGGTGGGTGGGATTGAGGGATACGGGGGGAGGAGAGTTTGGGTAGGATTAAGGGATACAGGTGAGGGTGAGGATGGGTGGGATTGAGGGATACGGGGGGGTGAGGATGGGTGGGATTGAGGGATACGGGGGGGCTGAGGGTGGGTGGGATTGAGGGATACGGGGGGAGGAGAGTTTGGGTAGGATTAAGGGATACAGGTGAGGGTGAGGATGGGTGGGATTGACGGATACGGGGGGGCTGAGGGTGGGTGGGATTGAGGGATACGGGGGGAGGAGAGTTTGGGTAGGATTAAGGGATACAGGTGAGGGTGAGGATGGGTGGGATTGAGGGATACGGGGGGGTGAGGATGGGTGGGATTGAGGGATACGGGGGGGTGAGGACGGGTGGGATTGAGGGATACAGGGGGGGAGGAGAGTATGGGTAGGATTGAGGGATACGGGGGGAGGAGAGTATGGGTGGGATTGAGGGATACAGGGGGGGGTGAGGGTGGGTGGGATTGAGGGATAAGGGGGGGGTGAGGGTGGGTGGGATTGAGGGATACAGGGGGGGTGAGGGTGGGTGGGATTGAGGGATACAGGGGGGGTGAGGGTGGGTGGGATTGAGGGATACGGGGGGAGGAGAGTATGGGTGGGATTGAGGGATACAGGGGGGGTGAGGGTGGGTGGGATTGAGGGATACAGGTGAGGGTGAGGGTGGGTGGGATTGAGGGATACAGGGGAGGGTGAGGGTGGGTGGGATTGAGGGATACGGGGGGGGTGAGGGTGGGTGGGATTGAGGGATACAGGGGGGGTGAGAGTGGGTGGGATTGAGGGATACGGGGGGGTGAGGGTGGGTGGGATTGAGGGATACGCGGGGGTGAGGATGGGTGGGATTGAGGGATACAGGGGGGTGAGGATGGGTGGGATTGAGGGATACGCGGGGGTGAGGATGGGTGGGATTGAGGGATACGCGGGGGTGAGGATGGGTGGGATTGAGGGATACAGGTGAGGGTGAGGGTGGGTGGGATTGAGGGATACAGGGGGTTGAGGATGGGTGGGATTGAGGGATACAGGGGAGGCTGAGGGTGGGTGGGATTGAGGGATACAGGGGGGGTGAGGGTGGGTGGGATTGAGGGATACAGGGGGGGTGAGGGTGGGTGGGATTGAGGGATACAGGGGGGGTGAGGGTGGGTGGGATTGAGGGATACAGGGGGGGTGAGGGTGGGTGGGATTGAGGGATATCAGTTTTTTTGCTCTGAAATTCTTCCTTCTCCAAATGGAATGAATGAAACATCATGAACTTTTCCCGGGAGCCTAAATTCTTTCGGAGGCTTTGAGTGCGAATGGAGGGGGGGGGGTGAGGGGGAAGAAAATGGTGATCCAGGTGGGAGAGGGAGCTGTGTTTGAAAAACCAGGAGAAGCTCAGCATTGCAGTCAGTTCAGGAATTTTCACAGTAACTTCATTACAGTGTTAATGTCAGCCGACTTGTGACATAAGAACATAAGAAATAGGAGCAGGAGTAGGCCATCTGGCCCTTCGAGCCTGCCCCGCCATTTAATAAGATCATGGCTGATCTGTCGTGGCTCAGTTCCACCTTCCCGCCCTCTCCCCATAACCCTTAATCCCTTCTCTTATCAAAAACCCATCAACCCGTTTCTTAAAAATATTTAGCGAGGCAGCCTCCACCACTTCAACGGGCAGAGAATTCCAGAGATTCACCACCCTTTGAGTGAAGAAGTTCCTCCTCAACTCCGTTTTAAAACGCCCCCCCTTTATCTTGAGGCTGTGCTCCCTAGTCCTACAGTCTTTTTTGAGCGGGAAGAGTCTCTCCACCTCTATCCTATCCATCCCATTCATCATCTTATACGTCTCAATGAGATCTCCCCTCATTCTTCTAAACTCTAACGAGTACAAGCCTAGTTTATTCCGCCTCTCCTCACAGCGCAACCCCCTCAACTCCGGTATCAGCCTAGTAAACCTCCTCTGCACTCCCTCCAAGGCCAAAATATCTTTGCGCGGGTGCGGCGCCCAAAACTGCACACAGTACTCCAGCTGCGGCCTCACCAATGCCCTATACAGCTGCAGCAAGACCTCCCTACTTTTATATTCAATCCCCCTCGCTATGAAGGCCAGCATCCCATTCGCCTTCCTGACCACCTGCTGCACCTGCAAGCTGGGTTTTTGCGACTCATGCACAAGGACCCCGAGGTCCCTCTGCACCGTCGCCTGCTGCAGTTTTTCGCCCCGTAAGTAATAGTCCTTCCTACCATTCCTCCTACCAAAGTGGACCACCTCGCACTTGCCAACATTAAATTCCATTTGCCATTTCCTGGCCCATTCGCCCAGCCTATCTAGATCCTTCTGCAGACTCTCCACACCCTCCGCGCAATTTGCCATTCGGCCCGTTGGGGCTATCCCACTATTCGGTGAAATCGTGGCTGACCAGTTATCTCTGTGCCACCGCCCTGTGGTATCGCCTATCTCTATTCCATCAACCACCAATAACTGTCCACCTCTATTTGTCTGAAAACATTTTCTTCTCAGCAATTTTTGCATTCTTCCAGTGACTTCACTGTAATTCTTGGGATGTGTGTTTCACTGCCCATGTGTGAGCTTTAATTACCCATTCTCCATACAGGATGTTTGGCTGTATCAGAGAGCAGTTATTGGTCAGCTACATTGCTGTGGCTTTGGCCTCACACGTAGGCCAGACTGGGGTAAGGACGGCCGATTCCCTTCCCCAAACGGACATTGGTGAACCAGATGGGTTTTTCCGGCAATCAGGGATAGTTCCACAGTGACTGGCGAACTGACTGCAATGCTGAGCTTCTCCTGGTTTTTCAAACACAGCTCCCTCTCCCACCTGGATCACCATTTTCTTCCCCCTCACCCCCCCCCCCCCCCCCCCCTCCCCCATTCGCACTCAAAGCCTCCAAAAGAATTTAGGTTCCCGGGAAAAGTTCATGATGTTTCATTCATTCCATTTGGAGAAGGAAGGATTTCAGAGCAAAAAACTGATACGTCTCAATCCCACCCAAGCCCTCTCCCTATATTCCTCACTTATATTCCTCAATCCCACCCACCTCCTCCTCCCCATTTCCCTCAATCCCACCCACCTCCTCCTCCCCATATCCCTCAGTCCCACCCACCTCCTCCTCCCCATATCCCTCAATCCCACCCCTCTCCCCATATCCCTCAATCCCACCCACCTCCTCCTCCCCATATTCCTCAATCCCACCCCTCCTTCCCATATCCCTCAATCCCACCCACTTTACCTCCTTCCCATATCCCTCAATCCCACCCACCTCCTCTCTCCATATTCCTCAATCCCACCCACCCCCCCATATTCCTCAATCCCACACCCCTCTCCCTATATTCCTCAATCCCACCACTCCTTCCCATATCCCTCAATCCCACCCACCTCCTCCTCCTCATATCCCTCAATCCCACCCACCTCCTCTCCCCAAATCCAAATGGGAAAGGGAGGGTTAGACAGCCGTGGATTACGGGGGATATTGAAGACTTGGTCAGGAAGAAGAGGGAGGCGTATGTTAGGTCAAAACAAATGGGTACGGAGAGTGCGCTGGAAGAATACAGCGAGAGTAGGAGGGAGCTAAAAAGGGGAATTAGAAGGGCGAAGAGAGGGCATGAGATGGCTTTGGCTGATAGGATTAAGGAAAATCCAAAGGCATTTTATTCCTATATCAGAGGCAAGAGAGTAGTTAGAGGGAAAATTGGTCCTCTTAGGGACAAGAGTGGTGAGTTGTGTATTGAGTCGGAGGGAATGGGGGAGCTCCTGAATGAATACTTTGCGTCGGTATTCACAAAGGAGAGGGGTTTGGAATCGTGTGGTCTCTTGGAGGGAGTGGAGGTTTATTTGCAGGATATAGTTATTACGAGAGAGGAAGTGCTAGGGCTTTTAGGTAGCGTAAAGACGGATAAAGCTCCGGGGCCTGATGGTATTTATCCCAGGCTGCTTAGGGAGGCGAAAGATGAAATTGCTGGGCCTCTGGCGCAAATCTTTGTCTCTTCTTTGGACACAGGTGAGGTCCCAGAAGACTGGAGGGTAGCAAATGTGGTCCCGTTGTTCAAAAAAGGCAGTAGGGATAACCCTGGGAATTATAGACCGGTGAGTTTGACGTCGGTGGTAGGGAAGTTAATGAAAAAATACTTAGGGGTAGGATGTATGAGCATTTGGAGCGTTGCGATCTGATTAGGGATACGCAACATGGCTTTGTTAGAGGGAGGTCTTGCCTTACGAATCTGGTGGAATTCTTTGAGGAGGTGACAAAAACGGTTGACGATGGGAGAACCGTTGATGTCATCTATATGGATTTCAGTAAGGCGTTTGACAAAGTCCCTCACGGTAGGCTGGTAGAAAAGGTTAAGGCGCATGGGATACGAGGCAAGGTAGCTAGGTGGATTGAGAACTGGCTGGGAAATAGGAGACAGAGGGTAGTTGTGGAAGGGACCTTGTCGGGCTGGAGGTCAGTGACCAGTGGTGTGCCGCAGGGCTCAGTACTGGGACCTCTCCTCTTTGTAGTCTACATAAATGACTTGGAAGAGGGCGTAGGTGGTGTGATTAGCAAGTTTGCTGATGACACCAAGATGGCAGGGTTGGCGGGTACGGAACTGGAGTGTCAGGTGATACAACAGGATATAGATAGGTTGGTGCAGTGGGCAGATAGGTGGCAGATGGCATTTAATCCTGACAAATGCGAGGTGATGCATTTTGGACGGAATAATGCAGAGAGGAGCTATGAGATTAAAGGGAGGCCGATTAGGAGTATTGACATACAGAGGGACCTGGGAGTGCAGGTTCACAAATCCATGAAGGTTGCATCACAAGTGGAGAAGGTCGTTAGGAAGGCTTATGGGATGTTGGCCTTTATAGGAAGGGGCATAGAGTATAAAAGCTGCTGTCTAATGCTTCAGTTGTACAGAACGTTGGTTAGACCGCATTTGGAGTACTGCGTCCAGTTCTGGTCACCTTACTACCGGAAGGACGTGGAGTCTCTGGAAAGGGTGCAGAGGAGGTTTACCAGGATGTTGCCTGGCATGGGGGGACTGGGTTACGAGGAGAGGTTGAAGAAACTGGGACTATTCTCCTTGGAAAGGCGGAGATTGAGAGGGGACATGATAGAAGTATATAAGATAATGAAGGGAATGGATAGAGTTAATAGTGAGAGACTGCTCCCTAGACTAGATACAAACACGAGAGGTCATCATTTAAGGGTGAGGGGGGAGAGGTATAATTTGGAGGTGAGAGGAAGGTTCTTTACGCAGAGAGTTGTAGGGGTCTGGAACGCGCTACCGAGTAGGGTGGTGGAGGCAGGAACATTGGACTCTTTTAAGATGCAGTTAGATAGGCACATGAGTGAAACGAGAATAAGAACATAAGAACATAAGAACATAAGAAATAGGAGCAGGAGTAGGCCATCTGGCCCTTCGAGCCTGCCCCGCCATTCAATAAGATCATGGCTGATCTGTCGTGGCTCAGTTCCACCTTCCCGCCCTCTCCCCATAACCCTTAATCCCTTCTCTTATCAAAAACCCATCAACCCGTTTCTTAAAAATATTTAGCGAGGCAGCCTCCACCACTTCAACGGGCAGAGAATTCCAGAGATTCACCACCCTTTGAGTGAAGAAGTTCATAAGAACATAAGAACATAAGAAATAGGAGCAGGAGTAGGCCATCTGGCCCTTCGAGCCTGTCCCGCCATTCAATAAGATCATGGCTGATCTGTCGTGACTCAGCTCCACCTTCCCGCCCTCTCCCCATAACCCTTAATCCCTTCTCTTATCAAAAACCCATCAACCCGTTTCTTAAAAATATTTAGCGAGGCAGCCTCCACTACTTCAACGGGCAGAGAATTCCAGAGATTCACCACCCTTTGAGTGAAGAAGTTCCTCCTCAACTCTGTTCTAAACCGCCCCCCCTTTATCTTGAGGCTGTGCCCCCTAGTCCTACTGTCTTTTTTGAGCGGGAACAGTCTCTCCACCTCTATCCTATCCATCCCATTCATCATCTTATACGTCTCAATGAGATCTCCCCTCATTCTTCTAAACTCTAACGAGTACAAGCCTAGTTTATTCAGCCTCTCCTCATAGCTCAATCCCCTCAACTCCGGTATCAGCCGAGTAAACCTCCTCTGCACTCCCTCCAGGGCCAAAACATCCTTGCGCAGGTGCGGCGCCCAAAACTGCACACAGTACTCCAGCTGCGGCCTCACCAATGCCCTATACAGCTGCAGCAAGACCTCCCTACTTTTATATTCAATCCCCTTCGCTATGAAGGCCAGCATCCCATTCGCCTTCCTGACCACCTGCTGCACCTGCAAGCTGGGTTTTTGCGACTCATGCACAAGGACCCCGAGGTCCCTCTGCACCGTCGCCTGCTGCAGTTTTTCGCCCCGTAAGTAATAGTCCTTCCTACCATTCCTCCTACCAAAGTGGACCACCTCACACTTGCCAACATTAAATTCCATTTGCCATTTCCTGGCCCATTCGCCCAGCCTATCTAGATCCTTCTGCAGACTCTCCACACCCTCCGCACAATTTGCCTTTCCCCCAATCTTGGTGTCATCAGCAAATTTCGACACCCTGCACTCGGTTCCCTCCTCCAGATCATCTATATAAATGGTAAATAGCTGAGGCCCCAGCACCGACCCCTGGGGCACCCCACTAGTCACCAACCGCCAATCCGAATAGCATCCATTGACCCCCACTCTCTGCCTCCTATTTGACAACCAATCCTCTATCCACGCTAACACCCTACCCCCAACTCCATGTCCCCTGACCTTCTGCAAGTTCCTCCTCAACTCTGTTCTAAACCGCCCCCCCTTTATCTTGAGGCTGTGCCCCCTAGTCCTACTGTCTTTTTTGAGCGGGAACAGTCTCTCCACCTCTATCCTATCCATCCCATTCATCATCTTATACGTCTCAATGAGATCTCCCCTCATTCTTCTAAACTCTAACGAGTACAAGCCTAGTTTATTCAGCCTCTCCTCATAGCTCAATCCCCTCAACTCCGGTATCAGCCGAGTAAACCTCCTCTGCACTCCCTCCAGGGCCAAAACATCCTTGCGCAGGTGCGGCGCCCAAAACTGCACACAGTACTCCAGCTGCGGCCTCACCAATGCCCTGTACAGCTGCAGCAAGACCTCCCTACTTTTATATTCAATCCCCTTCGCTATGAAGGCCAGCATCCCATTCGCCTTCCTGACCACCTGCTGCACCTGCAAGCTGGGTTTTTGCGACTCATGCACAAGGACCCCGAGGTCCCTCTGCACCGTCGCCTGCTGCAGTTTTTCGCCCCGTAAGTAATAGTCCTTCCTACCATTCCTCCTACCAAAGTGGACCACCTCACACTTGCCAACATTAAATTCCATTTGCCATTTCCTGGCCCATTCGCCCAGCCTATCTAGATCCTTCTGCAGACTCTCCACACCCTCCGCACAATTTGCCTTTCCCCCAATCTTGGTGTCATCAGCAAATTTCGACACCCTGCACTCGGTTCCCTCCTCCAGATCATCTATATAAATGGTAAATAGCTGAGGCCCCAGCCTCAGGGGAAATGGAGGGATATGGTAGGGGATATTAAATAGGGTTAAACCTTGGGAGACACCGGAAAGGCAGGCTGTAAGATTAATATTTTGACTTTATTCCACAGGTGGAGGTCCACCTCGTGTCAAACGAGGGGCATTCACGCGGCGGGTCGTGCCTGGGCTGCTCTTGGAAGTTCCTGGAGTGGCCTAGTACTTCGTGTCGGTGTGTGTGCTTGATCCTGGACCGGTAGATGGGCGCCGCAACAGCTCAGTGACTAGCACTGCTGGCTGTGCAGGCACATGGATTTGGGCCTGTGTCTGTGGGAGTTTGCGCATTCTCCCTGTGGTTGCGTGGGTTTCCTCCGGGCGCTCCGGTTTCCTCCCACACCCCAAAGATGTGCTCTCAGGCTAATCGGTTTTTACCAAATTGACACTATTTCTTCCCTGAATCTGACTGAGTAGGGTTCCATTCATAGATATGCAGGGTAGAATAGGTGTAGGGTGATGTGGCGGCGCGGGCTCGTTGGGCCGAAGGGCCTGTTTCCCGTGCTGGGTTGTTCTTTGTTCTTTTTCTTTTTATCCCTCAATCCCACCTATCCACCTTCTCCCCATATCCCTCAATCAGTGCAGGATGGGTCATGAAGGAGGTTGTGATGGGGGACTCATTGGAAGGGTTTCAATGCCCCAGTGCCAGTAAGCTGTGAAGCCATGGCGGGGGAAGAGGGGGTTGGCAGGGGTTACACTGCTGCTGATAATTAGGATGGGGGTGGGGGGAGGCGATAACCGTGAGGGGAGGGGCAGGGACGGAGGAGGGGTTGGGAAGCAGTTTCCCAGTTCTCTGGGAGATTGGGGCACCTGCACAATGGCGCCCTGAGCAATTTGCAGCCGGCTTCACCAGCGAGCCAAGGCTCCGCGCACTCCCACTGGTGAGAATCGCACATCTGTCCAAAGACCCAGAGGGTCATAAGATCGCTCCTTCAAAGCCGCCCAAAGAAAGGGGCTCAGAAACTCTCCCGCTTTCTCACTCGTTGGGCATTTGGAATTATTTTTGTAAGATTGAGCCCTGAGAATCTGAATTTTATTGGATGTAACTGCTGAGGTTTTGAGCGCCAATGGGCGAATGAGGGGAAAAGAGGAGAGAATGTGTGGGGGGAGTAAGCTTTGTCTGAAATCAGGAGAAGCTCAGCACTGCAGTTTGTGCGGAGCTATCAGGATTTAATTGAATTGGTATCGCTATGATGAATTAAGAGACATTATAGCTTGGCAGCTGGGGAACTATGACGAGGGATCCAATTACTTGTCAACATTCAGGTGTTAATGAAATGGAATTTTCAATAAGTTCCTTCAGCGTGCATCTTATTAAGCAAATTCTAGCACGCGTTTGGTCTGGGTATCCCAGCCCCACAGCTCACATCAACACTGTCAGAGTTCTCACTGTCAGTGAGGGTGATTACATGGAGATGGACGGCAAGGATGGAGTACAAGGAGCAGCAAAAATCCTTTCTCATGCTGAGTGCAAGGCACTCTTACAGAATCATACTGGCCAAGAAGGGACTGTTCTTCCCCCAAGACCTGTTATCCAACTCATCTGCTCTCCCCTTCTCTGGCCCTCACACACGCCCACCTCTCGCCCTGCGAGTATTTTCATTCTCAAGTATTTTTCAATTCCCTCTTGAAAGTTCCTTTTGAACCTACAACCACTGATCTTTATATGAAATAAGAACTCATCCAGCCTGCCGAGCCTTCTCTGCCATTCAATAAGATCAAGGCTGATCTTTTCGTGGACTCAGCTCCACTTACCCGCCCGCTCACCATAACCCTCGAGTCAGCATGTCACAGATCAACTGGCTGCCTCATAATGCAATCCCAACATAAGTGACTTTTCTTAGTGATCGCAACAGAGACTATTTTCAAAGGGAGGTTCGAGATGTGGATGAAGGACAATGGGGGCCTGGAAAGATTACACACACTCACACATCTATTCATGCACACACACATTTCTTCATGCACACACATGTCTATCCATGTACACACATGTCTATTCATACAAAGACACACATGCATACACATACACTCCCGTGCATCCATACACAGGTGCACACACAGATGCAGACACGCGCACACACACATGCATATACTCACGCATATACACTGTACACACACGCCTGTCCACACATATGCCTGCATACACCTTTGTATACACACGT
>CM075733.1:4861757-5041757 GCA_037974335.1 Prionace glauca | reverse complement strand
GGAGTTGGGATGTCTTGTTGAAGTTGTACAAGACATTGGCAAGGCCAAACTTGGAATACTGTGTATAGTTCTGCTCACCTTAATATAGAAAGGAATTAAATTAAACTAGAAAGATTTCAGAAAAGATTTGCTAGGATGCTACCAGGACTTGATGGTTTGAGTTATGAGGAGAGGCTGGATAGACTGGAACTTTTTTCTCTGGAGTGTAAGAGGCTGTGGGCTGATCGAAAGAGGTTGACAAAATAATGAGAGGCATAGATCAGCTAGATAGTCAATATCTTTTCCCAAAGGTAGGGGAGTCTAAAACTAGAGGGTAAAGGTTTAAGGTGAGAGGGGAGAGATACAAAAGGCTCCAGGGGGCAATATTTTCACACAGAGAAAGGTGAGTGTCTGGAACGAGCTGCCAGAGGTAGTAGTAGAGGCAGGTACAATTCTGTCTTTTAAAAAGCATTTAGACAGTTACGTGGGTACGATGGGTGTAGAGGGATATGGGCCACATGCAGGCAATTGGGATTAGCTTAGTGGTTATAAAAAGGGGTGGCATGGACAAGTTGGGCTGAAGGGCCTGTTTCCATGCTGTAAATCTCTACGACTCTATCTCTCTTCAACACATCTTTTCTTCATCATTTCCAGAATCGGTTCCTGAACACTAGACAATGAATCTGCCCGGGAGTGTTTGATGACATTTGCCAGCCGAGGGAGGACTGATTCACTGATGATGACTCCCCCTTTGTTGAACAATGTTTATCTTCCCAAACAGCCAGATTCACACGTGATAATTAATCGTTATCTAAAAGCTTGCGCTGAGCTGCCTCATTAGACAGGATTAATAACAGTTCCAAGGTGCAAAAAGAGAATCTCACGCATCATTTGGGCAGAGCTGATGGGAGAAGCTGTGATTCTGGGGTTTGTTACAGATGGGCCATTGAAGTGTTTCCAATGTGGTGGAAGTGATCACTGCCTGAGATTCCGGTTGCTTCCATGAAGACAAGTCACTGAGCTCATCAATGGTATTTGACGTGTGGTCCATCCCACGGTGAGCAGGATTCCAGAATCTAGTAGGAGGCCATTCTCCCATCATGTCTGTACTGGCTCTCTGAAAGAGCTGTCCAATGAGACCCATTCCCCTGCAAGTATTTCCATTTCGATAATATGTTTAAGTCGTAGAATCATCACGACTCCTACAGCGCAGAAGGAGGTCATTTGACTCACCAAACCTTCACTGACAACAATCCCACCCAGGCCCTACATATTCACCCCGCTTATCCTGCTAACCTACACCATCGGGACACTAAGGGGCAATTTAGCATGGCCAATGCACCTAACCCACACATCTTTGCTCTGTGGGAGGAAACCAAAGCACCCGGAGGAAACGCACACAGACAAGGAGACAACATACAAACTCCACAAAGACATTCACCCAAGCCAGGAATCAGGCCTGGGTCCCTGGAGCGGTGAGGTAGCAGTACCAACCACTGTGCCTTTGAAAGTTACTCCTGAAAATGCTTCCATCCTTTTATTCCATATATTACATGGGGTGCAAGTGGACAGGCCAGCATTTATTGCCCATCCCTAATTGCCCTCCAGATTGTGGTGGTGAGCTGCCTTCTTAAACTGCTGTAACTCCATGAGGTGTAGGTACACCCACAGCGCTCTGAGTGAGGGAGTTCCAGGATTTTGACCCAGCGACAGTGAAGGAACAGGTAATATATTTCCAAGTCAGGATGGTGAGTAATTTGGAGGGGAACCTGCAGATGGTGGTGATCCCATGTGTCTGATGCCCTTGTTGTTCTTGACGGCGGGTTTGGAAAGTGCTGTCGAAGGAGCCTCGGTGAGTTTCATGTGCATCTTGTAGATAATGTGTGTTGCTGTCACTGTACATTGATGGTAGAGGGAGTGGATGTTTAAGGTAGAGGCTGGGATGCCAATCAAGCAGTGTGTTCCCAATCGCAGCAACTCAAATGCGCTGAAAAACAGTCTCCTGATCTCTGAAGCAGGGACTCCCAGATGGTCATCTTTAACATCAGGTTTCTTGGAGATGGTGACGAACAGGAGCGAATCAAACTGATCCAGGTGCAGGAGCAAGATGGAGTTAACCAGGAGCAGAGGATTCAGGAGAAATAGTCTCACATCAACAATGGTAATTGCTGACTCCGATAGCTCTGATACCATTCAGCCCTTCAAGCCTGTTCTGCCATTCATCACGATCTTGGCTGATTGTTCATCTCAATAGCCTAATCCTGCTTTCTCCCCATAACCTTTGACCCCATTCACCCCAAGTGCTATATCCAGCCGCCTCTTGAATACATTCAATGTTTTGGCATCAACTACTTCCTGTGGTAATGAATTCCACAGGCTCACCACTCTCTGGGTGAAGAAATGTCTCCTCATCTCCGTCCTAAATGGTCTACCTCAGACTATGACCCCCTGGTTCTAGACTTCCCCATCATCGAGAACATCCTCCCTGCATCTACCCTGTCTAGTCCTGTTAGAATTTTATAAGTCTCTGTGAGATTCCTCCCTCATTCGTCTGAACTCCAGTGAAAACAATCCTAACCTTATCAATCTCTCCTCATCGGTCCCGCCATCCCTGGAATCAGCCTGGTAAACCTTCGCTGCACTCCCTCGAGAGCAAGAACATCCTCCCTCAGAAGAGGAGACCAAAACTGCACACAATACTCTAGGTGTGGCCTCACCAAGGCCCCTGTATAATTGCAACAACACATCCCTGCTCCTGTATTTAAACCTCTCACAATGAAGGCCAACATACCATTTGTCTTTGCAATGATTTGCAATGCCAGTTCACAAGGACAACTGCAAGACTAGAATGTAAGGAATGGGACCAGAATGGGCAATCTGACCCCGTGTGCCCATTCCACTGCCGGTCAGGAAGACATTGGCTGATCTGAACTTGGCATCAACTTTCCTGCCTGTTCCCCATCACCCTCGATTCCCTTCTCAACAAGATGATCAAACAGCTCAGGGTGTTGCCAGCTACAGGCTTTCAAAGATTTTAATCTATTCAATAAACGATTGTCAAACACTGTTAACGTGTTAGCTATCTCAGGTTTCTAATCACCAATTAATCTTACCAATTTATATCAATCTCAGATATTAATATCAACTGTCAAATTATAACTAGTAAGCCAGTTAAAACTGAATTACTTTGACATAACTGAGCTACCTTGGTAACCCCTATAATTCATTCTGTCAGTGAACCCTCATTACTAAACAATTTACATACGCAATGTCTAAGTTTAAAAGCTGACACTTACGACCTTGAGGCTAATTAACAACAGTGATTCACTGGAATCCTTCATAATATCTCAATCTTTGATTTTTGTATGTGTTTCTCATAATTCCCATGGAGCACCACAGGATTTATCTTGTTAGAAAGTCTAATGAAAACGATAAGTTATTTTCTGCGTTTCATAAGAACATAAGAACATAAGAAATAGGAGCAGGAGTAGGCCATCTGGCCCTTCGAGCCTGCCCCGCCATTCAATAAGATCATGGCTGATCTGTCGTGGCTCAGTTCCACATTCCCGCCCTCTCCCCATAACCCTTAATCCCTTCTCTTATCAAAAACTCATCAACCCGCTTCTTAAAAATATTTAGCGAGGCAGCCTCCACCACTTCAACGGGCAGAGAATTCCAGAGATTCACCACCCTTTGAGTGAAGAAGTTCCTCCTCAACTCCGATCTAAACCGTCCCCCCCCCTCCCTTTATCTTGAGGTTGTGCCCCCTAGTCCTACTGTCCTTTCTGAGCGGGAAGAGTTTCTCCACCTCTATCCTATCCATCCCATTCATCATCTTATACGTCTCAATGAGATCTCCCCTCATTCTTCTAAACTCTAACGAGTACAAGCCTAATTTATTCAGCCTCTCCTCATAGCTCAATCCCCTCAATTTCGCAAGAATTCCAAATGCCTGCATTTATATACTGCCTTTAGCACAGTAAAACATCCCAAGGAGCGAAATCAGGCGATACCCAGTCACAGCAGGACGGGGAATCAAAGGGTTTGGTCAGAGACGCAGATACAAGGACAAGCTTAAAGAAAGAGAATTAGAGGTTCTGGGACAGGACTCCAGCGCTGAGGACCCAGACAGACACCATTAGTTGGGTGGCATGGTGGCACAGTGGGTTAGCACTGCTGTATCTCAGGGACCCAGGTTCAATTCCGGCTTTGGATCACTGTCTGTGTGGAGTCCGCACATTCTCCCCATGTCTCCGTGGGTTTCCTCCCACACTCCAAAGACGTGCAGGTTGGGGTTGACTGACTATGCTAAATTGATTGTTAGCGACAGGGGGACTATAAAATTAAACGTGTGAGGTTACGGAACGAGGGCCTGGGTGGGATTGTGGTCGGGGCAGATACAATGGACTAAATGGCCTCCTTCTGCACTGTAGGATTCCATGCTTTCAATGATTTTAATCAAAATAAGAGATGAATAAGAGGTCAGAACTCGTTCATGTTGCAATTTGTAGATATCCTAATGAGTAGCTTGCGGTGTTGATGCGAAAGTAAACCTAAAATAGTTGATGCTAGTCAGTTCGGTGAGTCAGATGTTGACACAGTTCACTCTGAGAAGCAGACTGGATGGCAAAGGCCCAGTGGATCCCTGGATCACCCGGTCACACTGGTAATCATTACTGTCAGGTGACCAACCCCGATTGTTCCTGCACCCCGTGTTCAAGCAAAGGCTAAATCACTCTCAAAAGGCCACTCAGTGACTGTTAATCTTGCCCGGGTCACTGAGTCCGAGAGCTATCAGAGGGGCATTAGGGGTCGAGTTGGCCCCAAAATGAGTTGGAAGCTGGTGGGAAATTGGAACCACATCAACCCTTGGAAAATCATCTGATATCGATTGTCCGAACTCTTTCACGTCGGGCATATTGTTCTTGGGGTGACATTGACAGCGTTCCATCTATCATCGCTCACTGCCCTTACAGTGTGGTAGTGAGTCTTGGTTTGTTTGATTTGATTTATTATTGTCACATATATTAACATAGTGAAAAGTATTGTTTCTCGCATGCTGTACAGACGAAGCATACTGTTCATAGAGAAGGAAAGGAGAGAGTGCAGGATGTGGTGTTACAGTCATAGTTAGAGTGTAGAGAAAGCTCAACTTAATGCGAAGTGGGTCCATTCAAAAGTCTGACGGCAGCAGGGAAGAGGCTGTTCTTGAGTTGGTTGGTACGTGACCTCAGACTTTTGTATCTTTTTCCCGACGGAAGAAGTGAGAATGTTTGGGGTGTGTGGGGTCCTTGATTGTGCTTAATTATTCTCTTCAGTTCCAGTGGCCTTTTTGCCTCTGCGTTCGAAGTCAGTGGGATTAAATTCTCCTCACCAGTTTATCCTTAGCTCTTGATTTCCTGTCTGATGCAAACCCCCTCCTCTTCACCCCCCCATCTGAACAAAAGGCTCACAAGAGCAACTCCAATAAAAATCTAGGCTGGCACTTCAGTGCAGCGCTGAGGGAGTGTGCTGCACCCCCAGAGGTGCCATCCCTCTATATCCATCAGATCCATGTAACTATCTAAATGCATTTTAAAAGACAAAACTGTACCCACCTCCACTATTACCTCTGGCAACTTGTTCCAGACACTCACCACCCTCTGTGTGAAAAAATTGCCCCTCTGAACACTTTTGTATCTTTCCCCTCTCACCTATACCCTCTAGTTTTAGATTCCCCTATCTTCGGGAAAAGATGTTGACTATCTAGCTGATCTGTGCCCCTCATTATTTTATAGACCTCTATAAGTTGACCCCATGTCTCCTACGCTCCAAGGAAAAAAGTCCCAGTCTATCGAACCTCTCCTTAAAACTCAAACCATCAAATCTCGGTAGCATCCTAGTAAATCTTCTGCACTCTTTCTCGTCTAATAATACCGCTTCTATAATAAGGTGACCAGAACTGTACACAGTATTCCAAATACAACCTTGCTAATGTCTTGTACAATTTAGCAAGATATCCCAACTCTTGTATTCAATGTTCTGACTAATAAAACCAAGCATGCCAAATACCTTCTTCACCCCTCCATCCACCCCTGACTCCACTTTCAAGAAGCCATGAAGCTGTACCCTAGATCTCCTTGTTCTCAATAAGAGCTCCTTCCCTGCTGCCATCAGCCTTTTGAATGGACCTACTTACTATATGTTAAGCTGATCTCCCTCTACACCCTAGCTAGGACTGTAACACTACATTCTGCACTCTCTTGTTTCCTTCTCCCCTATGTATTCTATGAACAGTGTGTTTTGCCTATATAGCATATATTTATGCCACGGGTTGATAGATTTCTGATAGACAAGGTTATGGGGAGAAAGCGGGAAAGTGGAACTGATCCACTTCAGATCAGCCATGATCTTATTGAATGGCGGGGCAGGCTTGAGGGGCTGGATGGCCTACTCCTGCTCCTATTTCTTATGTTCTTATAGCGAGCTAGAAATAGTACTTTTCACTGTCTCCCAACATATGTGACAATCATAAATAAATCAAATCAAATCAAATCCTGGAGGTAGTAAAAGGCAAAATAAATCTGTAAAGATTATCTTCTTTAACCAGTACAGTCTGTGTAAAATGTAAAATGTGGAACTCCCTTCCCAAAACCTCACCACTTCTGCACTCCCCCCCCCCCCCCCCCAATCACCTCCACCCCCACCCCCGCTTCCAACAACCCATTCCAGATTGAGTGAGCAACGTGCTTACCTGCTCACTATCGCTTTCTTTACTTGACTGTCAATTTATATGATACTCGCTCGAGGCCCCTGGGCACGTTTTATTAAATCGAGCGTTCAGTGCCAATGTTGTCAGAAGGAAGGTTTTGGGATGAAGAATGAAACTTACAGACCTCAGCGTTTCCTGTCTTGTCTCATTTTCTGCTGTTTGCTGAACTTGTTGCCTTAGCCGGCGAACCAAACTGAGATGGGCCAACAGACAGGTCCATTCTGAGTGGTGCCCCCGCGTTCAGCAGTTACACAGGGTCAATTGTCGGTAAAAGAGTGCACGTCGGACAATAAAAATTCATGAAATTTATAAATTCTCGTTCCAACCATTGACACCGTCTGCTGCACAGGTCACACTCCCAGCTGATTAAAGGCTTCAGATGTTGTGCGAAAATAGATAGAAATGAGGACAAATTCAGTGCTCCCAGCAGGAAGTGGGATCAATGGGAAAAGGCAGGTGAGAGAATCATTATTACAGTTTTGTAACCTCATCTCATGCAGAAGAATCGCTGGTTTCACCCGGTAATCACAATACTGACATACAGTCAACTTGTCCGCAGTCCCCCTTGACTTACTATTCCCTCCAAACCTCACTCCCTCTCCGATTAGCACCCTCATTTCAACGCGCCTTCATTTTCCTTCGCGGGGTGCGGGTGTCACTAACAAGGATCACATTGTTACCCATCTCTAATTGCCCCTGAGCACAAACAGAAAGCCTCAGCATGTCAACATAGAATCATAGAATCCCCAACGGAGGCCATTTGGCCCATTGAGTCTGCACCAACCACAGTCCCACTCAGGCCCGATCCCCATAATGTCACATATTCCCCCGACTAATCCCCTGACACCAAGGGTCAATTTAGCAATCAACCCAACCCACACATCTTTGGAGTGCGGGAGGAAACCAGAGCACCCGGAGGAAACCCACGCAGACACGGGGAGAATAGTGCAGACTCCAAACAGACAGTGACCCGAGGTTAGAATTGAACCCCGGTCCCTGGCGCTGCGAGGCAGCAGTGCTAACCACCGTGCCACATTGGTTGAGGGAGAATAGATCCAATATTTTGAGGCTGAATGACCCTTTGTCAGAGCTGACTTGAAACGTGGGTTTAAGGTGAGACTGTCCAGAGGGGCAATTTTTTCACACAGAGGGTGGTGAGTGTCAGAAACAAGCTGCCAGAGGTAGTGGGTACAATTTTGTCTTTGGAAAAAGCATTCAGTCAGTTACATGGGTAAGATGGATATAGAGGGATATGGGCCAAACATGAGCAACTGGGACATGCCGAATGGTAAAGACTGGGCATCATGGACAAGTTGGGCCAAAGGGCCTGTTTCCATGCTGTAAACCTCGATGACTCTATGACTCCTCAGATGCTGTCAGACTCGCTGAGATTTTCCAGCACTTTCTGCTGTTGTTTCGGATTCCAGCAACTGCATTAGAACATAGAACATAGAACATTACAGCACAAACAGGCCCTTCGGCCCTCGAGTTGCGCCGATTGCATCAACCCCACCAATCTATAGACCTATCTATAACCCCCAATCCCATTAAACCCCATATACTCATCCAGAAGTCTTTTAAAAGACCCCAGCGAGTTCGCCTCCACCACCGACGACGGCAGCCGATTCCAATCACTCACTACCCTCTGAGTGAAAAACTTACCCCTAACATCACCTCTGTACTTCCCTCCCCGCACCTTAAATCTGTGTCCTCTCGTAGCGACCATTTCAACCCGGGGAAATAGCCTCTGAGAGTCCACCCTATCTATTCCTCTCAACATTTTATAAACTTCTATCAGGTCGCCTCTCAACCTTCGCCTCTCCAGGGAAAAGAGTCCCAGCTCCCTCAACCTATCTTCATAAGGCATGCCTCCCAGTCCAGGCAACATCCTTGTAAATCTCCTCTGCACCCTTTCAATAGCTTCTACGTCTTTCCTATAGTGAGGCGACCAGAACTGCGCACAGTACTCCAAATGAGGCCTGACGAGGGTCCTGTAAAGTTGCAGCATTACCTCCCGACTCCTAAACTCAATCCCTCGATTAATGAAGGCCAGTACACCATACGCCTTCTTGACCACCTCCTCCACCTGCGAGGCCGATTTAAGAGTCC
This sequence comes from Prionace glauca, assembly GCA_037974335.1. NCBI lineage: Eukaryota > Metazoa > Chordata > Chondrichthyes > Carcharhiniformes > Carcharhinidae > Prionace > Prionace glauca. Next base: position 5,032,918 of record CM075733.1, on the reverse strand, counting down.
TGTGAACCCGGACCCCGAGATCCTTCTGCTCTTCAACGCTACTAAGACCCCTGCCCTTAATAGTGTACTCGTTCATCCCGTTGGTTCTGCCGAAATGGACTACTACACATTTATCCGCGTTGAAGTCCATCTGCCACTTCTCCGCCCATTCCTGCATCCTATCTATGTCCTGCTGCAACTTTTGACATCCTTCCAGACCATCCACAACACCGCCGACCTTCGTGTCATCAGCGAACTTGCTAACCCATCCCTCCACTTCCTCATCCAGGTCATTTATGAAAATGACAAACAACAAGGGTCCCAGAACAGATCCCTGGGGCACCCCACTGGTGACTGACTTCCATTCAGAAAAAGACCTATCCACAACCACTCTCTGCCTTCTGCAGGCAAGCCAGTTCTGGATCCACAAGGCCAAAGGCCCTTGGATCCCATGCCCTCTCACCTTCTCAAGAAGTCTTGCATGGGGGACCTTATCAAAAGCCTTGCTGAAGTCCATGTACACTACGTCCACGGCACTTCCTTCGTCAATGTGTTACATAAGAACATAAGAAATAGGAGCAGGAGTAGGCCATCTGGCCCTTCGAGCCTGCCCCGCCATTCAATAAGATCATGGCTGATCTGTCGTGACTCAGCTCCACCTTCCCGCCCTGTCCCCATAACCCTTAATCCCTTCTCTTATCAAAAACCCATCAACCCGTTTCTTAAAAATATTTAGCGAGGCAGCCTCCACCACTTCAACGGGCAGAGAATTCCAGAGATTCACCACCCTTTGAGTGAAGAAGTTCCTCCTCAACTCTGTTCTAAACCGCCCCCCCTTTATCTTGAGGCTGTGCCCCCTAGTCCTACTGTCTTTTTTGAGCGGGAACAGTCTCTCCACCTCTATCCTATCCATCCCATTCATCATCTTATACGTCTCAATGAGATCTCCCCTCATTCTTCTAAACTCTAACGAGTACAAGCCTAGTTTATTCAGCCTCTCCTCATAGCTCAATCCCCTCAACTCCGGTATCAGCCGAGTAAACCTCCTCTGCACTCCCTCCAGGGCCAAAATATCCTTGCGCAGGTGCGGCGCCCAAAACTGCACACAGTACTCCAGCTGCGGCCTCACCAATGCCCTATACAGCTGCAGCAAGACCTCCCTACTTTTATATTCAATCCCCTTCGCTATGAAGGCCAGCATCCCATTCGCCTTCCTGACCACCTGCTGCACCTGCAAGCTGGTTCAGTCACATTATCGAAGAACTCAACTAGGCTCGTAAGGCACGACCTGCCCTTGACAAATTATTTTGCTTTAACCTAATTGCCCTTGAACTGGCTTGTTGGGCCATTTCAGAAGGCAGTTAAAATTCAACCACACTGCTGTGGATCTGGATCACAGGTAGGCCAGACCGAGTAAGGGCAGCAGATTTCCTTCCCTAAAGGACATCAGTGAACGGGACGGGTTTTTACAACAACCATGGTTGCTATTATCAAGACTAGCTTTTATTAACTGAATTTAAATTTCTCCAGTTGAGGTGATGAGACTTGAAGTCTGGTCTGGATGGATTAACATGGCCCTCTCACATTCCGACATTACCACTGTGCCTCTCTGAACAACATGTGACACTCAGTTGGTAACAGAACTTTTGTATCTGAAATGTATCTTCATTTCTTACTTTGCTGACAACCAATTTAAGACTGCCAGTCGGGCTCACAGTGTGGAGCTCTGTTCTTTATTGACACACAGAACATGTACACACTTTGTGCCTGTATTAGCTAAACAAAATAAAAGACAGCCATTCGCTGGTACGTTCCTCAGGGGGAGGCCTTGAGCAATTAAGAGTCAAACTGCCTGCTTTAAATTTTCAAACAATGCTTGGCAGTTAATTGTCAGTCACTGTTGGTGCATTTTCCATGGCAACTCCTTGCCCAGAGTCTGCTTATCAACTAATCAGCACTGTCTTCTAGTATAAAGTTGTTGGGTGGAATTTTTCCTGTCCTATCCACTACGGGAATAATAATTTGACAGGAAATCCTGCCCGTTATCTCCCCTGATGCAGATATTCGTGTGATTGTCCTGATGAGTGCAAGATGAAAAACTTTGACAAAATGTCTTTTTTTTTGGCAATACTAAATTTCCTTATCTTATTGAAGCATATAAAATTCTGAAGGGACATGACAAAACAGACACTGAGAATGTTTCCCTTCCTAGGGGAATCTAGAACTTGGGGGCATAGTTTCAAAATAGGACTGAGATGAGAAGGAATTTCTTTGCTCAGAGAAACATCAGTGTGTGGAGTTCTCTCCCTCAGAGAGCAGTGGAGGCCGGCTCATATTAAGAACATAAGAACATAAGAACATAAGAACATAAGAAATAGGAGCAGGAGTAGGCCATCTGGCCCTTCGAGCCTGCCCTGCCATTCAATAAGATCATGGCTGATCTGTCGTGGCTCAGCTCCACCTTCCCGCCCTCTCCCCATAACCCTTAATCCCTTCTCTTATCAAAAACCCATAAAAATATTTAGCGAGGCAGCCTCCACCACTTCAACGGGCAGAGAATTCCAGAGATTCACCACCCTTTGAGTGAAGAAGTTCCTCCTCAACTCCGTTCTAAACCGCCTCCCCTTTATCTTGAGGCTGTGCCCCCTAGTCCTACTGTCTTTTTTGAGCGGGAAGAGCCTCTCCACCTCTATCCTATCCATCCCATTCATCATCTTATACGTCTCAATGAGATCTCCCCTCATTCTTCTAAACTCTAACGAGTACAAGCCTAGTTTATTCAGCCTCTCCTCATAGCTCAACCCCCTCAACTCCGGTATCAGCCTAGTAAACCTCCTCTGCACTCCCTCCAGGGCCAAAATATCCTTGCGCAGGTGCGGCGCCCAAAACTGCACACAGTACTCCAGCTGCGGCCTCACCAATGCCCTATACAGCTGCAAGGTTATATTCAAGGTTATGTTCAATTTTTTATCAAAACGGCAGTCAACAGATATAGGCGGCAGGCAGAGAAGTGGAGATCAGACCACAATCACATCGGCCATGATCTTATTAAAGGGCTGAGAAGGCTTGATGGGCTGAATGGCCTATTCTGTTCCGAATTCTTCCCTTCCTGTTTTGAAGTGCGCCATCAAATTTAAGAGGCGCTACACCAGTGCAAATCTTTCTTTTATTTCTTCACATGCCCCGAGATTCATCAAAGGCCAACAACCAATCCCTCCTCTGGGCCCAAAACTAGCGCAGTATTCCAACCGGAATACTCCTCACACTCTCACCAGCCCCCATTAGTGAAAGAGGAACTTTATTTATCTGGTGAGAACACCTCTGTAAGTGCCGAGATCCTGTTTTACAGCCAAGGCAACATTCTGCAGCCGGCGCAAGGTAGGACATGTTACAGCCAATCCCTGCACAGCAAGATCCCACAAGCGGCAATGTGATGAATGGTCAGGTGCTCTTCCTTTTCTCATTTTGATGACACTTATGCAAGAATGGAGATTGTCTCAGGATTAATGGACACATCAGGGACAGCACGGTGGCACAGTGTTTAGCACTGCTGCCTCACAGCGCCAGGGACCCGGGTTTGATTCCTGGCTTGGGTCACCGTCCATGCGGAGTTTGCACATCCTCCCCGTGTCTGTGTGGGTTTCCTCCGGGTGCTCTGGATTTCTCCCACATTCTAAGAGACGTGCTGGTTAGGTGCATTGACCCAAACAGGCGCCAGAGCGTGGCGACTAGGGGATTTTCACAGTAACTTCATTACAGTGTTAATGTAGGCCTTACTTGTGAACAGTGAATAAACTTCAACTTTAGGAGAGGCCATTCAGCCCATCGAGTCTGCACCGACTCTCCAATGGAACATCCCACCCAGGCCTTGCCCTCCCCTACCCTCTGCCCTGCCTCCTTAACCCCGTGCATTTATCATGACCAATCCACCGAACCAACACATCCTTGGGGTGTGGGGGGGAAACCGGAGCATCCGGAGGAAACCCACGCAGACAAGGAGCAAGTGTACACCCTCCACAGAGTCACGTAAGGCCGGAATCGAACCCAGACCTGGACCAATTGACGGGCAACAACGTCAGCTCAGTGACCATCACTGTCTGCTGTACAGTTACAGGGACCCGGGTCAGATCTCCAGCTTGGGTCAATGTCTGTGGGAGTTTGCACATTCTCCCCGTGCTTGCGTGGGTTTTCTCCGGGTGCTCCGGTTTCTTCCCACGCCCCAAAAAACGGGATTTTTAAGCTGATTGGTGTCAATAAATTGTGCCCGAATTGGATCTCCCTTAATCTGGCGCACATACAATTCCTTAAATTTCCCACCTCCCTTTATTGTGGGGTTCCACTAGAGGCAGACAAAAAACATCGAAGAACGATGAAAGACTTGAATGAGGCACTCACTGAGTGTTAAAATGGGCGGGATGGGCTTGTAGGGCCTGTTTCCCATGCTGTGCTGTTCTTTGTTCTACCCCTGGTGATGTGAGGCAAGCGTGCTAAACCACTGCGCCACCAGGGAAGGGCACCTTTGTTGAAATAGTGGTGGTGGAGGGACGCGGGTCACTGCTTTCAGCCAAGCTGCCCCGAGTTAGCTCAGGTCTGTCAGGCCCAGCCGATTTACACTGCAAAGCTTCGGTTACAGCCCAGTTCAAGCAAAACAGTTACACAAGAGGTTAATCCACCCTCCCGAACCGCACTGATAAATGCATGACTCAGTCATCAAACAGTCCTCTGTTACACTGCAGTGTCGTGCGGGGACTGATGGAGATTTATTTCACATTTATCTGAAAGTGCTCTCACAGCTTAATGAGCTTGGCATTTGCAGTGCCTAATTACTTGTAATTAAAACCGCAGTCAATCTCGCAGCAAAAAAGTGAAAAACTAAAGAGTGTGGAGACACTTGAAAGATTGTTCAACAAAACAACTCTCTTTTCCTGGCTCTGCTGAGTTAGAAACTGGAATGGGTTCGATTTCAGCTCCACAGGTTGAGCTGCCAATTCTGGGTCACATATTCCTGGGGTTTTACCATGTGAAACTTGAATCTGCATCTCCCCCCCCCACACCTCATCACCAGATACAGCTACCCTGACCGCTCCACACCTCCCCGCAGCCAATCACACCACCTCAATCTCCAATTTCCCTGCCAGTGTTTCTGTCCTGTTTGGAACGGGGATCGGAGGTTGTGGTTTTCCCCGGAGAGGCAGAGTTATCCTCGATACTCCTGATATTGGATCAGCTTCTCTTCACACCAGGGGCAGAGCTGCCCTCGGCAGATGTGGGCCACGGATGGTGGGGGCAATCTGGCATCCACCCGCCTGGTTGGCATTGCCCACCTGCTGAACTCATCCTCCTACATCGCTGGCGAGCCAGCCCCTAACAATCTGCCTTTCCCCCTGCCCTCTCCCACCCACCTAGCAGCCCATATGTGCAATCCTGGCCTGTGCAATCTGTGTGTAATACAAAGGCACACGGGTAACTCTGAGATCCGGCATTAAGGACATAGTGGACAGTCAGTCCTCCTTTCAGCACTGCAAACTGGTTCCTCCTCACCTCACCATCACTCACCCTCCCACTATATTATCTCCATTACTACCACCTACTTTCACTTCCTGGACATCACAGTGGCACAGTGTTCAGCACTGCTGCCTCACAGCACCAGAGACCAGGATCAATTCACAGCTTGGGTCTACTCAGAGTTTGCACATTCTCCCCGTGTCTGCAAGGGTTTCCTCTGGGTGCTCCGGTTTCCTCTGAAAGACATGCTAGTTAGGGACTGGCCATACTAAGTTCTCCCTCAGTGTATCCAAACAGGATACACTGAGTATCCAATCAGTGGATCCAATCAGTGTGGCAACTAGGGGATTTTCACAGTAACTTCATTGCAGTGTTAATGTAAGCCTACTTGCGACAATAATAAACTTAAAACATCACCCTCCCCTGCCTCTGTGTCGGCTTATCAACTCTTGAAGCCCTCATCTATGCCCTTTCTACCTCCAGACCCAACTACTGAAATGTTCTCCTGGCTGAAGCTCACATTTGACACAGTGTAAGGTTAGAATCATCCAGATCTCTACTGCCTAATTAGTACCAAGTCCCCACACCGATCACTCTGTGCTCGCTGCTTTACATGGATTCCTGCTCCGACAATTCAAATAATTATTAGTATTACTTGGAATGGACGTAAATTGATAGAGATGGATTCTCAATGAGACCTCGGTGCCCTCAGTCTCTGAAAGTAAGCGTGCAGGTACAGCGGGCAATAAACAAGGCAAATGGTATGTTGGCCTTCACAGTGAGAGGATTTGAGTATGGGGATAGGGATGTTTCGTTGCAATTGTATAGGACATTGGTAAGACCTCACCTGGGAGTACTGTGTGCAGTTTTGGTGTCCTTATCAGAGGAAGGATGTCTTCGCTATAGCGGGAGTACAGGGAAAGTTTACCAGGCTGATTCCTGGGATGGCAGGTCAATGAGGAGAGACTAGGTCGGTTAGGGTTATATTCACTGGAGTTTAGAAGAGTGAGGGGGGATCTCAGAAACTTATAAAATTCTAACAGGGTTAGACAGGGTAGATTCAGAAAGAATGTTCCTGATGGTGGGGGGGGGGTCCAGAACTTGGGGTCATAGTTTGAGGATAAGGGATAAACCTTTTAGAACTGAGGTGAGGAGAAATTTCTTCACCCAGAGGGTGGGGAATGTGTGGAATTCACTCTCACTGAATGTAGTTGAGGCCAAAATGTCTAATTTCAAGAAGAAATTAGATATAACTCTTGGGACTAAAGGGATCCAGGGATATGGGGGGGGAGGGGGGATCAGGATATTGAATTTGATGATCAGCCATGATCAAGATGAATGGCAGAGTAGGCTCGGGGGTGGATGACTGACTCCTGTTTCTGTGTTTCTATGTAACATGATGCAGGTCCTGAGCTCCCCAACCATCCCTTAAACTGATGATCAAATCATTGTGACATTGCTAATGGTGGGAGCTGGCTGTGCACAATTAGTCTGCCATCATTCCTACACAAGGACAGAGAATACACTCCAGTGGTGCTTCACCGAGATATCCTGAGACAGTGAAGGGAGTGACGGCAGTGCAAGAATATTCAAGTTCGAGAGTTGCACAATGGCAAGGATCGACAGAGACATTCCATACCCATTATCAGCAAGGAGTGACGGGTCTCAAGTTTCACTGTGAATCACATCTGGACAGTTCCAGGATGTGTCTGCTGCCTCACTCCCAGTGAGAAGTTTCACGACACTCAGTTAAAATCCAACAGGTTTATTTGGTAGCAACCGCGACTAGCTTTCGGAGTGCTGCTCCTTCGTCAGGTAAGTGGGAGATCTGTTCACAAACAGGGCATTTAAAGCAGACATAAAGTTGTAAGAAAGCAGACATAAAGTTGCCCTGTTTGTGAACAGAATTCCCACTTACCTGACGAAGGAGTAGTGCTCCAAAAGCTAGTTAGAAAGAAAGAAAATTTGCTAACAAATAACCCTGTTGGACTTTAACTTGGTGTCAGATTTCTGACTGTGTTTACCCCAGTCCAATGCCGGCATCTCCACATCATCACTCCCAAGACCCAGCTCTCTGCAACGGCTCCTGTGGCTATCCCCATTTGGTTACTCAATAACAATATGGTTTGTTCATAGGGACCGATGCAAAACACAGCCCAGAGCAAGGCCAGTATCATAAACCCTGCTGAGGGTAATTCATCAAATCATAGAATCCCTACAGTGCAGGAAGAAGCCATTCAGCCCATCAATCCTGCCCCAATAACAATCCCACCCATGCCCTATCTCAGTAACCCCATGTATCTACCCTACTAGTCCCTCTGACACTAAGGGGCAATTTTGCAATTCAGACAGAGTTTATTTAAGTCCAGAGTTTCCTGGGACTGCTGCCTCACAGGTAGCAAAATGTTGCCACAGTGGTTAGCACGGCTGCCTCACAGCGCCAGAGAGTTGGGTTCGATTCCCGGCCTGGGTCACTATCCGTGTGGAGTTTGCACCTTCTCCCCGTGTCTGCGTGGGTTTCCTCTGGGTGCTCCGGTTTTCTCCCGCAGTCTGAAAGACGTGCTGGTTAGGTGCACTGGCCGTGCTAATTTTTTCTCAGTGTACCCAAACAGGGGCTGAAAGTGTGACAACTTGGGGATTTTCATAGTAACTTCATTGCAGTGTTAAGGTAAGCCTACTTGTGACACTAATAAATAAACTTAAACTTATTATATGACGCTATTCACTTTGGAAGCAGAAACAAGGTGACAGATTATTACCTGAATGGCTGTAAACTGGGAGAGGGGAGTGTGCAGAGGGACCTGGGTGTCCTTGTGCATCAGTCACTGAAGGTAAGCATGTGCAGCAGGCGGTAAAGAAGGTAAATGGCATGTTGGCCTTCATTGTGAGAGGTTCCAAGTACAGAAACAGGGATGTGTTGTTGCAATTATACAGGGGCCTTGGTGAGGCCACACCTAGAGTATTGTGTGCAGTTTTGGTCTATATTTCTGAGGAAGGATGTTCTTGCTCTCGGGGGAGTGCAGCGAAGGATTACCAGGCTGATCCCGGGGATGGTGGGACTGATGTATGAGGAGAGAGTGACTGGGTTAGGATTGTTCTTGCTGGAGTTCAGATGAATCGGGGGGGGATCTCATAGAGACTTATAAAATTCTAACAGGACTAGACAGGGTAGATGCAGGGAGGATGTTCCTGATGGTGGGGGAGTCCAGAACCAGGGGTCACAGTCTGAGGTAGACCATTTAGGACAGAGATGAGGAGACATTTCTTCACCCAGAGAGTGGTGAGCCTGTGGAATTCATTACCACTGGAAGCAGATGATGCCAAAACATTGAATGTATTCAAGAGGCGGCTGGATATAGCACTTGGGGTGAATGGGATCAAAGGTGATGGGGAGAAAGCAGGATTAGGATATTGAGTTGGACAATCAGCCAAGATCGTGATGAATGGTGGAGCAGGCTCAAAGGGCTGAATGGCCTCCTTCTGCTCCTATCTTTTACATTTCTATGTTTAAAACATCACCGTTCTCTGCCTCTGTTTGTTTTCTCATCTTGTCTCTGAAAGGTTTAGCTCCACGCTCGCCACACGAAGCAAGAAGGGAATCAGTGATTGATTCTCACTGAAACAGACAGTCCGACTAACCTTTCATTCTGAATCTCTCACTCATCATTTATTTTGTAGTACCTGTCTTTCACTGATAGGAACCTGAGTCAGCCATTCGGCCCCTCAAACCCATTCTGCCCACCTTGGGTCCCTAATCCTTCATACCTTAGGTAAACCTATCAGCCTCAGTATTGACATTTTCAATGGACCCCAGTTTGAATAATGTCCTTGTGCAGAAAGTCTCAGATTTAAGATGCCTTTGAGGTAAAGAGGTGCTTCCTCGCGTGGTCTGGTCATCGTACTGTTGCTTGTTCTGGGACTCCCCGAGCCAGAGGAAATAGTGGCTGGAATTTCCTGCTATTTCCCGGCTATTCACCTTTGCAAGGCAGGCTGGAAAATTTGGTGCTCAGCCAAATCTCCGTTCACTGCAGCGGGACTGGAGAATCCCATTGGTGTGAATGGCTGGAAAATACTTTTTTTTCCCCTGTTGAATCTTTGTCCCATCTTCATAACAAAGAACTAAGAAAAGCACAGCGCAGGAACAGGCCCTTCGGCCCACCAATCCTGTGCTGATCATGATGTCCTAACTGAACTAAAAAAACCTTTTGTCCTCATTCAGTCAATGTCCCTCTATTCATGGACCCATCCAGAAGCCTCTTAAATGTTGTTAATGTGCCTGTTTCCACCACCTCCTCTGGCAGCGCGTTCCAGGCACGCATCACACTCTGTGTAAAAAAACTTGCCCCAAACATCTCCCTTAAACTTTCCCCCTCTCACCTTGAACCTGTGACCCCTTGTAATTGACACTTCCACCCTGGAAAAAGCCTCTGACTACCCACTTCTCATCATTTTGTAGATCTCTATCAGGTCTCCCCTCTTTCCAGTGAAAACAATCCTAGTTTATCCAACCTCTCCTCATAACCAACACCCTCGAGTCCAGGAGATATCCTGATGAACCTTCATTGCACTCTCTCCAAAGGACAGAAACTGCGCTGTACGATTCTAAGATTCTATGATTCTAACTGCTATGGATTGAGCAAGAAAGGATAGTATTAAACTAGAAAGAATAGAGGTGGAGAGACTCTTCCTGCTCAGAAAGGACAGTAGGACTAGGGGGCACAGCCTCAAGATAAAGGGGGGGCGGTTTAGAACAGAGTTGAGGAGGAACTTCTTCACTCAAAGGGTGGTGAATCTCTGGAATTCTCTGCCCGTTGAAGTGGTGGAGGCTGCCTCGCTAAATATTTTTAAGACGCGGGTTGATGGGTTCTTGATAAGAGAAGGGATTAAGGGTTATGGGGAGAGGGCGGGAAAGTGGAACTGAGCCACGACAGATCAGCCATGATCTTATTGAATGGCGGGGCAGGCTCGAAGGGCTAGATGGCCTACTCCTGCTCCTATTTCTTATGTTCTTGTGTTCTAGAAAGAGTGCCGGAAAGATTTACCAGGATGTTACTAGGACTTGACGATTTGAGTTATAAGGCGAGGCTGAATAGACTGGGACTTTTTTCGCTGGAGCTGAGGGGTGATCTTATTTATAAAATAATGAGGCACAGATCAGCGAGATAGTCAACATCTTTTCCCAAAGGTAGGGGAGTCTAAAACTAGAGGGCACAGGCTTAAGAGGAGAGGGGAGACATACAAAAGGGTCCTCAGGGGCAATTTTTTCACACAGAGGGTAGTGAGTGTCTGGAACAAGCTGCCAGAGGCTGTAGTAGAGACGGGTACAATTTTATATTTTAAAAAGTGTTTAGACAGTTACATGGGTAAGATGGGTATAGAGGGATAGGGGCCCAATGGGGCAATTAGGACGAGCTTAGTCACTTAAAAAAAGGGCAGCATGGGCAAGTTGGGCCGAAGGGCCTGTTTCCGTGCTGTAAACCTCTGTGACTCTGTAAATGGGGAGAGACTATTTCCACTGGCAAGTCAGTCAGAGAGATAGATTTAAAACAACTGGCAGAAAAAACGGGGAGGAAATGAGAAGTTATTGTTTGGCTCTGAGGTCTGTTAAGATACACCATCTGAAATAAGCATCCACCATTTCATCACAATTTGTAGCTGCCTCGTACTAATCAGCCAAGTCTTGCTCACACCAACCTTTCACTTTCAGTACCAGTCAGTGCTGAGAGAGACACCTGGATCAATGAGTGAACAATATCATGAGGACAATCTGAAGCAGTCCTTTGTGATAGCTATGGAGAGTGGGATGAGGAGAGTGAGTGCCAAGACTCACGAGTTCCTCAATAATGTCAGGACAAATCCCAGGAGTGCCGGCAGCAAGGATTTTCAGACACTTGAAACAAACAAACTGACGCTTTTATCTCCAGCCGCACAGTTAACCTGTTATATTAGCAACACATTTCACCTATAGATAGAGCCCTGACGCAGCCTCGTCACCCAGTGCCCTTTCCACCGTCAATCCATTAAAGGTCACATTGGGTGCCATGGTGATTGATATCTGATTTATCTCATCTACTGCTCTTCTTAACCCTGATGGTGCCCCGGTCTCTGTGTTTCTGGACTGAGGGAGCTGGATTATACATCCGTACAGATACAGTCAGTAACACAGGGTGCTGGGGGGGGAGAGGGGTTACTGAGTGACAGTGTGAGGGAGCTGGATTAACATCAGTACAGATACAGTCAGTAACACAGGGTGCTGGTGGGGGGGAGAGGGGTTACTGAGTGACAGTGTGAGGGAGCTGGATTAACATCAGTACAGATACAGTCAGTAACACAGGGTGCTGGGGGGGGGAGAGGGGTTACTGAGTGATAGTGTGAGGGAGCTGGATTAACATCAGCAGAGATACAGTCAGTAACACAGGGTGCTGGGGGGGGAGAGAGGGGTTACTGAGTGATAGTGTGAGGGAGCTGGATTAACATCAGCAGAGATACAGTCAGTAACACAGGGTGCTGGGGGGGGAGAGGAGTTACTGAGTGATAGTGTGAGGGAGCTGGATTAACATCAGTACAGATACAGTCAGTAACACAGGGTGCTGGGGGGGGGGGGGGGAGAGGGGTTACTGAGTGACAGTGTGAGGGAGCTGGATTAACATCAGCAGAGATACAGTCAGTAACACAGGGTGCTGGGGGGGGAGAGAGGGGTTACTGAGTGACAGTGTGAGGGAGCTGGATTAACATCAGTACAGATACAGTCAGTAACACAGGGTGCTGGGGGGGAGAGAGGGGTTACTGAGTGACAGTGTGAGGGAGCTGGATTAACATCAGTACAGATACAGTCAGTAACACAGGGTGCTGGGGGGGAGAGGGGTTACTGAGTGATAGTGTGAGGGAGCTGGATTAACATCAGTACAGATACAGTCAGTAACACAGGGTGCTGGGGGGGAGAGGGGTTACTGAGTGACAGTGTGAGGGAGCTGGATTAACATCAGTACAGATACAGTCAGTAACACAGGGTGCTGGGGGGGAGAGAGGTTACTGAGTGATAGTGTGAGGGAGCTGGATTAACATCAGTACAGATACAGTCAGTAACACAGGGTGCTGGGGGGAGAGGGGTCACTGAGTGACAGTGTGAGGGAGCTGGATTAACATCAGTACAGATACAGTCAGTAACACAGGGTGCTGGGGGGGCAGAGGGGTTACTGAGTGACAGTGTGAGGGAGCTGGATTAACATTAGTGCAGATACAGTCAGTAACACAGGGTGCTGGGGGAGAGGGGTTACTGAGTGATAGTGTGAGGGAGCTGGATTAACATCAGTACAGATACAGTCAGTAACACAGGGTGCTGGAGGGGAGAGGGGTTACTGAGTGACAGTGTGAGGGAGCTGGATTAACATCAGTACAGATACAGTCAGTAACACAGGGTGCTGGGGGGGAGATGGGTTACTGAGTGACAGTGTGAGGGAGCTGGATTAACATCAGTACAGATACAGTCAGTAACACAGGGTGCTGGGGGGGAGAGAGAGGGGTTACTGAGTGACAGTGTGAGAGAGCTGGATTAACATCAGTACAGATACAGTCAGTAACACAGGGTGCTGGGGGGGAGAGGGGTTACTGAGTGACAGTGTGAGGGAGCTGGATTAACATCAGTACAGATACAGTCAGTAACACAGGGTGCTGGGGGAGAGGGGTTACTGAGTGACAGTGTGAGGGAGCTGGATTAACATCCGTACAGATACAGTCAGTAACACTGGGTGCTGGGGGGGAGAGGGGTTACTGAGTGACAGTGTGAGGGAGCTGGATTAACATCCGTACAGATACAGTCAGTAACACTGGGTGCTGGGGGGGAGAGGGGTTACTGAGTGACAGTGTGAGGGAGCTGGATTAACATCAGCAGAGATACAGTCAGTAACACAGGGTGCTGGGAGAGAGGGGTTACTGAGTGACAGTGTGAGGGAGCTGGATTAACATCCGTACAGATACAGTCATTAACACTGTGTGCTGGGAGGGAGAGGGATTACTGAGTGATAGTGTGAGGGAGCTGGATTAACATCAATACAGATACAGTCAGTAACACTGGGTGCTGGGGGGAGAGGGGTGACTGAGTGACAGTGTGAGGGAGCTGGATTAACATCAGTACAGATACAGTCAGTAACACAGGGTGCTGAGGGGAGCGGGGTGACTGAGTGACAGTGTGAGGGAGCTGGATTAACATCAGTACAGATACAGTCAGTAACACAGGGTGCTGGGTGGGGGGGAGGGGTTACTGAGTGACAGTGTGAGGGAGCTGGATTAACATCAGTGCAGATACAGTCTGTAACACAGGGTGCTGGGGGAGAGAGGGGTGACTGAGTGACAGTGTGAGGGAGCTGGATTAACATCAGTACAGATACAGTCAGTAACACAGGGTGCTGGGGTGGGGGGAGGGGTTACTGAGTGACAGTGTGAGGGAGCTGGATTAACATCAGTGCAGATACAGTCAGTAACACAGGGTGCTGGGGGAGAGAGAGGGGTTACTGAGTGACAGTGTGAGGGAGCTGGATTAACATCAGTGCAGATACAGTCTGTAACACAGGGTGCTGGGGGAGAGAGGGGTGACTGAGTGACAGTGTGAGGGAGCTGGATTAACATCAGTACAGATACAGTCAGTAACACAGGGTGCTGGGGGAGAGAGAGGGGTTACTGAGTGACAGTGTGAGGGAGCTGGATTAACATCAGTACAGATACAGTCAGTAACACAGGGTGCTGGGGTGGGGGGAGGGGTTACTGAGTGACAGTGTGAGGGAGCTGGATTAACATCTGTACAGATACAGTCAGTAACACAGGGTGCTGGGGGGAGAGAGGGGTTACTGAGTGATAGTGTGAGGGAGCTGGATTAACATCAGTACAGATACAGTCAGTAACACAGGGTGCTGGGAGGGAGAGGGATTACTGAGTGATAGTGTGAGGGAGCTGGATTAACATCAGCAGAGATACAGTCAGTAACACAGGGTGCTGGGGGAGAGGGGTGACTGAGTGACAGTGTGAGGGAGCTGGATTAACATCAGTACAGATACAGTCAGTAACACTGGGTGCTGGGGGGGAGAGGGGTTACTGAGTGACAGTGTGAGGGAGCTGGATTAACATCAGTACAGATACAGTCAGTAACACAGGGTGCTGGGTGGGGGGGAGGGGTTACTGAGTGTCAGTGTGAGGGAGCTGGATTAACATCAGTGCAGATACAGTCTGTAACACAGGGTGCTGGGGGAGAGAGGGGTGACTGAGTGACAGTGTGAGGGAGCTGGATTAACATCAGTACAGATACAGTCAGTAACACAGGGTGCTGGGGGGGAGAGGGGTTACTGAGTGACAGTGTGAGGGAGCTGGATTAACATCAATACAGATACAGTCAGTAACACTGGGTGCTGGGGGGAGAGGGGTGACTGAGTGACAGTGTGAGAGAGCTGGATTAACATCAGTACAGATACAGTCAGTAACACAGGGTGCTGGGGGGGAGAGGGGTGACTGAGTGACAGTGTGAGGGAGCTGGATTAACATCAGTACAGATACAGTCAGTAACACAGGGTGCTGGGGTGGGGGGAGGGGTTACTGAGTGACAGTGTGAGGGAGCTGGATTAACATCAGTACAGATACAGTCAGTAACACAGGGTGCTGAGGGGAGAGGGGTTACTGAGTGACAGTGTGAGGGAGCTGGATTAACATCAGTACAGATACAGTCAGTAACACAGCGTGCTGGGGGGGGAGAGGGGTTACTGAGTGACAGTGTGAGGGAGCTGGATTAACATCAGTACAGATACAGTCAGTAACACAGGGTGCTGGGGGGAGAGAGGGGTGACTGAGTGACAGTGTGAGGGAGCTGGATTAACATCAGTACAGATACAGTCAGTAACACAGGGTGCTGGGGTGGGGGGAGGGGTTACTGAGTGACAGTGTGAGGGAGCTGGATTAACATCTGTACAGATACAGTCAGTAACACTGGGTGCTGGGGGGAGAGGGGTGACTGAGTGACAGTGTGAGGGAGCTGGATTAACATCAGTACAGATACAGTCAGTAACACAGGGTGCTGGGGGGAGAGGGGTTACTGAGTGACAGTGTGAGGGAGCTGGATTAACATCAGCAGAGATACAGTCAGTAACACAGGGTGCTGGGGGGGAGAGAGGGGTTACTGAGTGACAGTGTGAGGGAGCTGGATTAACATCAGTACAGATACAGTCAGTAACACAGGGTGCTGGGGGGGAGAGAGGGGTTACTGAGTGACAGTGTGAGAGAGCTGGATTAACATCAGCAGAGATACAGTCTAAGTTTGCCAGTACTGTAACTGTAGACAAAGAAGGGAATGTTCAAACGGACACCTGGATTTCTGGTGATTTCAGATAAGCCGGGGTGAGTGGAGTGAGGGGGTCGGCGGGGGCGAGAGGGGGGTTTATTTTGGATGGGGTAGGATTGGTGGATGGGGGAAGGATGGTGGGAGGGGCCTCACATTGATGCTGGGGACCTGGGAAATTGGTGCATCAATGCCACACCTCTGGAGCGACATGTCAAGTGAGAGCACCCTTTGTACCCTTTAAGTCTGAGCAGCAGTAGGATGAGAGCATTAATTGCCACATGACTCCTCCCTCATCACTCACAGCACCATGGTGAGGGGGGGGGGGGGGTGGGCTAGTGGCTGGCATTCTGATATACACGGTGGTCTGTCTTACACTCCACAGGGATCATCAAATCCAGCCTGGAAATTATAACCCGGAGTGCACTGTCTGAAAGCACAGTGGGAACAGAATCAATTTTAACTTTCAAAGGAGAGAATTTCAGAAAGGGTGGTGTGACAGGTTAAAATGCAGATAAATCTCGAGGGCTGGATGATATATTCCAGGCTGTTGAGGGAATTCACAGGGAAAGTAGTAGGAGCAATTAGAAATAATTTTCAACTCCTCTCTGGCCACAGGAGAGCTCAGTGAGAAGTCTCACAACACCAGATTAAAGTCCAACAGGTTTGTTGAGTGATGTCTGTAGCTTTAAGACTTGATTACCTGTAAAGACTCACATTCCAACCATTATTTTGTAAATTGAATTGGTGTTTTTATATGCCCTGTTTGTGAACAGAACTCTCACTCATCTGATGAAGGGGCAGCGCTCCGAAAGCTAGTGGCGTTTACTACCAAATAAACCTGTTGGACTTTAACCTGGTGTTGTGAGACTTCTTATTGTGCCCACCCCAGTCCATCGTCAGCATCTCCACGTCACAGGAGAGCTGCCAGAGGACTGGAGGGTAGCTAATGTGGCGATATTACTCAAGAAGGGAAAAAGGGATAAACCAGGAAACTACAGGCCAGTCAGTCTAACCTCAGCGGTGGGGAAGCTATTGGAAGCAATTCTAAGAGACAGAATTAATCTGCATTTGGAGAGGCAGAGATTAATCAAGGACAGTCAGCATTGTCTTGTTATGGGGAGGTCATAAATGACTGACTTGATTGAATTTTTTGAAGAGGTGACCAGGTGTGTAGATGACAGCAATGCATTTGACATAGTGTACCTGGACATAAAAACATAAGAACATAAGAAATAGGAGCAGGAGTAGGCCATCTGGCCCTTCGAGCCTGCCCCGCCATTCAATAAGATCATGGCTGATTTGTCTTGGCTCAGTTCCACTTTCCGGCCCTCTCCCCATAACCCTTAATCCCTTCTCTTATCAAAAACCCATCAACCCGCTTCTTGAAAATATTTAGCGAGGCAGCCTCCACCACTTCAACGGGCAGAGAATTCCAGAGATTCACCACCCTTTGAGTGAAGAAGTTCCTCCTCATCTCTGTTCTAAACCGCCTCCCCTTTATCTTGAGGCTATGCCCCCTAGTCCTACTGTCTTTTTTGAGCGGGAAGAGTCTCTCCACCTCTATCCTATCCATCCCATTCATCATCTTATACGTCTCAATGAGATCTCCCCTCATTCTTCTAAACTCCAACGAGTACAAGCCTAGTTCATTCAGCCTCTCCTCATAGATCAACCCCCTCAACTCCGGTATCAGCCTAGTAAACCTCCTCTGCACTCCCTCCAAGGCCAAAATATCTTTGCGCAGGTGCGGCGCCCAAAACTGCACACAGTACTCCAGCTGCGGCCTCACCAATGCCCTATACAGCTGCAGCAAGACCTCCCTACTTTTATATTCAATCCCCTTCGCTATGAAGGCCAGCATCCCATTCGCCTTCCTGACCACCTGCTGCACCTGCAAGCTGGGTTTTTGCGACTCATGCACAAGGATCCCGAGGTCCCTCTGCACCGTCGCCTGCTGCAGTTTTTCGCCCTGTAAGTAATAGTCCTTCCTACCATTCTTCCTACCAAAGTGGACCACCTCACACTTGCCAACATTAAATTCCATTTGCCATTTCCTGGTCCATTCGCCCAGCCTATCTAGATCCTTCTGCAGACTCTCCACACCCTCCGCACAATTTGCTGTTCCCCCAATCTTGGTGTCATCCGCAAATTTCGACGCCCTACACTCGGTTCCCTCCTCCAGATCATCTATATAAATGGTAAATAGCTGAGGCCCCAGCACCGACCCCCCAGCAAGGCTTTTGATAAGGCCCCACGTGGGAGACTGATTGCCAAGATAGGAGCGCATGGGATCCATGTAAATTTGGTAAATTGGATCCCGAATTGGTTGAGTGGCAGGCAGCAAAGTGTAATGGTCGAGGGGTGTTTTTATGATTGGAAGACTGTGTCCAGTAGGGACTCACCGGGATCAGTGTTGGAGCCTGCTCCTAGTTCTTACGTCTTTCCGACTGTGGGAGGAAACTGGAGCACGGGGAGGAAAGACACGGAGAGAACGTGCAGTCTCTGCACACACAGCGACCCAAGCCGGGAACTGAACCCGGGTCCCTGGTGCGGTGAGGAAGTAGTGCCTAACCACGGCTCGTGAACACAGCTGGGTTTTAACAATAATCAATGATAGTTTCATAGTCATCGTTACTGAGACTCGCTTTAGGTTCCAGATTTTTATCATCGGATTTAATCTCAACTGCCATGGTGGGGTTTGAACACATATCCCAGAGCATTATCCTCCACATTGCTCATCCTGTGATAGTACCATACCGCCAGCACTCAACCTCCTGAGCTGAAGGAATCCATTCTTCACAAAGCAAGTGGACATTGGTAATATGACACAGCATCCCAAAGAACACAGCACAGGAAACAGGCCCTTGGCCCTACAAACCCACGCCACCATTTTAACATTCAGTGAACACCTCATTCCAGTCCTTCTTCTACCTATGAATTTCGCCTACACCTCTAGGATTCCACAGTAAAGGGGTGCAAATTTACAGAATTATATGTGTGTGCCAGATTAACGGAAGGTCTAATTTAGGGACAATTTGTTAACACCAATCAGCCTAAAAGCACGTTTTTGGGGTGTGGGAGGAACTCTGAGCACCCGGAGAAAACCCACGCAAGCACGGGGAGAATGTGCAAACTCCCACAGACACCCACCCAAGTCGGAGATCCGACCCAGGGCCATGTATCGGCACAGCAAACGGTGATAGTCACCGAGCTGTCGTGTTGCCCGTCAGTTGGTCCGACTACCTCCACCCTGTCCGTTCAGTCCTCCGTACAGTCTCTGGCTAGTCAAACACCAGCAGACTGGTGCTGGCTCTGCTACTGACAGATTGACAACAGGATAGCTGAAGGGAGGCAAAGAGAGAGGGCGAGAGGCAGAGAGTGACACTCAGAAAGAGAGGCAAAGGGGGGGAAGAGAGAGAGAGAGAAACAAGCAAACAAACAGAGAAAGAGAGAGAGATGGCAGGCAGAGGTACGTGAGGTATAAAAGAGACAGCAAGAGACAATGAGGAATGGGGCACGGAGAGTCAGAGAGAGAACACAAGAGAGGGAGAGGAGAGAAATAGTGCAGATAGCAGACAAAGTTGAGAGCGGCAGAAGAAATTAGATTCTTGATTCGTAAAGGGATTGGGGTCATGGGGAAAAGGCAGGAGAGTGGGACTGAGAAAAATATCAACCATGGTTGAACGGAGGAGCAGACTCGATGGGGCCGAGTGGCCTAGTTCTGCTCCTGTGTCTTCTGGACTAAGTATGTCACAGAGGGACAAAACAAAGACTGATAGAGAAACAGAGTGAGAGAAAAATCAACTTTATCAAACTGGAGAGTGAAAAAAGCAGCAATGTATGACCAAAGGAGAGACAGAGAGACACAGACATAAAGAGGGAGGGAGAGTGAGTGAAGGAGAAAGAGAGTAAAGGAGAGACAGCGAACAAACAAGAGGCAACTCTGATCGAGCAGAGAGAAGCAGAAGTGAGGCTGAGCAAGGATCAGGATTAGTGGATTATGTATTTTTAGCTGATACTTGGCAAAATAAACTGTCAGTTTACGCAATATCAGCAGTGCTTTCAGACAGGTGACAGATTGGAAAACCATGGAAGGATTGGCAGGAGTGAAATGGGAAAAGAAGTGATGGAGGTCAGAGAGTGAGGCTGATGGGAAAGGGTGGGAACTAAGAAAGAACATTCAGCCCATCTGCTCCAGGCTGGTGTTTGCGATTCACATGAGCCTCCTCCCATTCCCCTTCACCGCACCCAATCACCATCTCCTTCCATCCCTTCATCCCTCTTGTGATTATCCAGCTTCTCCTTAATCAATCTGCCTGTACGATTCAGCTCAACAACTCCCTGTGAGTTCTACGTTCTCCCTAGATGGAGGTCTTGTGGATCCAGGCCTGAAGCGCTGGGATTGAGCCCTGGGCCAAGAACTGTTTGGACAGCACGGCGGCACAGTGGGTTAGCACTGTTGCCTCACAGCACCAGGGACCTGGGTTCGATTCCCAGCTTGGGTCACTGTCTGTGCGGAATCTGCATGTTCTCCTCGTGTCTGAGTGGGTTTCCTCCGGGTGCTCCAGTTTCTTCCCACAGTCTGAAAGATGTGCTGGTTAGGGTGTATTGGCCGTGTTAAATTCGCCTTCCATATACCTGAACAGGTGCCAGAGTGCGGTGACTAGGGGGTTTTCACAGTAACTTCACTGCAGTGTTAATATAAGCATTACTTGTGACTAATAGTAAACTTTAACTTGTAGGCCATGGAGGCAGTTGTGGTTCAGTCGGTTGAGAATCAGCTCAGGAATCTTTCCACCATCTCCCAAAGTAAAAAAGCACATTGGGTGAAGAAGTTTCTCCTAAATGTTTGGGCGCCGCACCTGCGCAAGGATATTTTGGCCTTGGAGGGAGTGCAGAGGAGGTTTACTCGGCTGATACCGGAGTTGAGGGGATTGAGCTATGAGGAGAGGCTGAATAAACTAGGCTTGTACTCTTTAGAGTTTAGAAGAATGAGGGGAGATCTCATTGAGACGTATAAGATGATGAATGGGATGGATAGGATAGAGGTAGAGAGACTCTTCCCGCTCAAAAAAGACAGTAGGACTAGGGGGCACAGCCTCAAGATAAAGGGGAGGCGGTTTAGAACAGAGTTGAGGAGGAACTTCTTCACTCAAAGGGTGGTGAATCTCTGGAATTCTCTGCCCGTTGAAGTGGTGGAGGCTGCCTCGCTAAATATTTTTAAGAAACGGGTTGATGGGTTTTTGATAAGAGAGGGGATTAAGGGTTATGGGGAGAGGGCGGGAAGGTGGAACTGAGCCACGACAGATCAGCCATGATCTTATTGAATGGCGGGGCAGGCTCGAAGGGCCAGATGGCCTACTCCTGCTCCTATTTCTTATGTTCTTATGTTCTTATTACCCGGTCTAGCCTACATGTGACTCCAGACCCACTACAATGTGGTTGACTCCCAACTGCCCTCCATGGGCAACTAGGGATGGGCAATAAATGCTGGCCCAGCCAGTGACACCCATGCCCCACAAATGAATACCTTACTATGTAAGGACGGCAGATTTCCTTCCCTAAAGGACATTAGTGAGAGTCGTGACTGAGCTTCCTTCAATTCTTCAGGACTTAAGAACATAAGAAATAGGAGCAGGAGTAGGCCATCTGGCCCTTCGAGCCTGCCCCGCCATTCAATAAGATCATGGCTGATCTGTCGTGGCTCAGTTCCACATTCCCGCCCTCTCCCCATAACCCTTAATCCCCCTGTCTGTCAGAAACCTATCTACCCGTGTCTTAAATATATTCAGCAAGGTAGCCTCCACCACTTCAACGGGACTTCGATGGGTCACATTTAAGAAACACTTCCCACAATTGTCCAGCGCTGGAGCCAGATCACAAATCAGCAACTGAATCGTCGGGAATCGGAAGGAGGACACTAAGCTTCGGCCCACCCTCTCTCTCCCCGCAGTTAGTCCCATCCCCTCACAGTTCATATTTCACCCCGCGGGATAGTTAAACTGCGTGTCTGGGAGTTGATTTATTCTCCGAGAGGGGATGGAGGCTCCCAGGCACACTGTCATGTCGAAAGCAGCATTGTAAATCACCAATGAGTGTGTTTCCCAGGATGTTATTACACGAACATTTGCCATTGATTCATCTGCTCAAAATCTCATTATTCCTGCTTGTCAAAGTCCCCACTTTTGTTTTTGCGAGTCACAGACACAGATTGATGTGAAGACTGACATCCAAGGAGGGTTTCCTCAGAGTTACCGGGTCGCTTTTACTTGCCAGAAGTGTCACTGTGACTCAGTGGGTGGCACTCTGACCTCTTGATCCTGAAAGTTGTGGGTTCAAGCAGCCACAGCGGGGGATGGAACACCCTATCTGAGGCTGATGCTCCCAGCAGCACTGGAGGTACCGCCTTTCAGACGTGACATTATACTGAGGGCCTTCCTGTCCTCTCACATCTTCAATAGGGCAGTGCGGTGGCACAGTGGGTTAGCGCTGCCGCCTCACAGCCCCCAGGGACCCGGGTTCGATTCCCGGCTTGGGTCACTGTCTGTGCAGAACCTGCACCCTCTCTCCCTGTGTCTGTGTGGGTTTCCCCCGGGTGCTCTGGTTTCCTCCCACAGTCCGAAAGACATGCTGGTTAGGTGGAGTGACCATGCTAAGTTGCCCCTTAGTGTCGGGGGATTAGTGGGGCAAATGCAGGGGGTTACGGGAATAGGGTCTCAGTGGGATTGTTGGCAGTGCAGGCTTGATGGGCTGAATGGCCTCCTTCTGCACTGTAGGGAGTCTACAAATAAAATTCTCCTTCTACTTGGCAAGGATATTTTGGCCCTGGAGGGAGTGCAGAGGAGGTTTACTAGGCTGATACCAGAGTTGAGGGGATTGAGCTATGAGGAGAGGCTGAATAAACTAGGCTTGTACTCGTTAGAGTTTAGAAGAATGAAGGGAGATCTCATTGAGACGTATAAGATGATGAATGGGATGGATAGGATAGAGGTGGAGAGACTCTTCCCGCTCAAAAAAGACAGTAGGACAAGGGGGCACAGCCTCAAGATAAAGGGGGGGCGGTTTAGAACAGAGTTGAGGAGGAACTTCTTCACTCAAAGGGTGGTGAATCTCTGGAATTCTCTGCCCGTTGAAGTGGTGGAGGCTGCCTCGCTAAATATTTTTAAGAAGCGGGTTGATGAGTTTTTGATAAGAGAAGGGATTAAGGGTTATGGGGAGAGGGCGGGAATGTGGAACTGAGCCACGACAGATCAGCCATGATCTTATTGAATGGCGGGGCAGGCTCGAAGGGCCAGATGGCCTACTCCTGCTCCTATTTCTTATGTTCTTATCTTGCAATTCGACAAGGATAAATTCATAAGAACATAAGAATAGGCCACCTGCCCCCTCGAGCCTGCTCCACCATTCAATCAGATCTTTTCGTGGACTGTGTGAGGTGGATTCACCCTGAGTCCCATGGCAGAGTCCTGGAGGTACACTCATCGACAGTCTGATCTGGGTGACCACATGCTGGATCCCCCTGCAGCTCCATTAGTGAATGATCATGGAATCATAGAATCCTTCAGTGCAGAAGGAGGCCATTTGGCCCACTGAGTCTTCACTGACCACAACCCCACCCAGGCTGTATCCCCAAAATCCCTCACATTTATCCTGCTACTTCTTCTAGCCGAGCTCCCTGGCACACTAAGGGACAACTTACCTCGGCCAATCAACCTAACCTGCACATCTTTGGAGTGTGGGAGGAGCCACCCGGAGGAAACCCATGCAGACATGGGGAGAATGTGCAAACTCCACACAGAGAGTGACCCAGACAGGGAATCGAACCTGGGTCCCTGGAGCTGGGAAGCAGTAATGCTGACCACTTGCTGCCCTCTGTGGATGCCCTCGGACGCAGGGATGTGGATTCTGTTGAGTGCGGATCGCCACTGCTTTTCAGAGACAACAAACCCTGAGGGCCCAACGCAGCAGATCTTTGTTGGCTAGACTGGTGCCAGCCAAAGTTTGCACATCTGCCCATTTTGCCTAAATCTGCTTCACTCAAAGCATTCCCAAAGAAAGGTGTAGGTGATTTCACTCACGTACTCTGCAGGTTCGAAAGATCCTCATGGATCGGTGATCCTGGGTGAGCTTCAATGTGAGAGTCACAATATTTAACTGTTTCGCCGTTCACCTGAAGAACTCTGCCTCCTGGCAGAGCCGACGTATCCACAAGGGACAATGCAGTATTGATGTGAAATTGAGTTTGTAAAGATGTACAGAATGTCTGTAAAGAATGTAAAATACCAGAGGGGAAAGAGCAGTGCGTGATCCTTTAAAAGCTGGTGTTGATCAATGGGGAGATGTTTAAAATGCAGACTCCAAGTTGCAACATCTGTTTCGAGGGCCAGACAACAGGGTTGCTTTGGTAACAGGCTCTGCAGGTTTTTGCATTCTGTTAGCCTATGAGTTTAAAGAAGACACTCAGCTAAAGGGAGCCTATCGGATTTGAATTTGCTCTGTTGTCAGCATCAAGTCAGTCCTGATGTAAAGATTGCATTGGTCATCAGGAATATAAAAGAGGAACTCAACTGCCTTCAGTTTAGTTCCTGCAGGGGCCCAGCAAGGAGTTGAACCAGAAGGAGGGTCTGATCAGCTAAGCAGTTAAAGGCAGTCAGATCAAATGGAGCCGTTAGTTCTTAACTCTGCCAGCCTCAGATAGGTCTAAAGATAACTCACCCTCTAACCAGCAAAAAAATACCAAATCAGATAGCACTCACAGACAGTGGATAACTAGCAAAGAACTCCAAAAACTTCCAAAAGGCATCAAGCCTGAATATCAAGTCAGACTGCGCTTAAAGATCATGGACAACTGCAGTAGAACTCCAAATCTTTTCTAAGCCTTCACACATGACTGTGAATAGTTTTTTTGAGAGTGACTAAGATTCTGTTTTGGCACTGAATGGTCCTTGTCTTTATTTGAACAGCATTTCAGTGGAATCATCCTTTAATTAAAATGTTACTGGTTTAGTTAAAGTTTCTGGTTGGTTGAATAAAATAACTTGTGAATTATTCACTTAAAGTGTGCGTCAGGTCTTTCTGTTAATGAACCTCGAAACATTAATTTAGAACAGTTAACACATTCCCAAACATTTTTACCAGATTACAAAGCAAGGTAAAGGGGATTAACCTCTGCGTTGTAACAGTGTCTACAGTGCCAGAGTGACATGGTCTTTCCCACCCTCCGAGAGCTGGAAACAGGATTTTTTTATTCATTTGTGGGACATGGGCATCGATGGTTGGCCCGCATTTATTGCCCATCCCTAGTTGCGTGAGGGCAGTGAGAGTTAACTACATTGCTGTGACTCTGGAGTCACATGTAGGCCAGACCAGGTAAGGGTGGCAGATTTCCTTCCTCAATGGACATTAGTGAACCAGATGGGTTTTTCCGACAATCGACAATGGTTCCACGGTCATCAATATATTCTTAATTCCAGATTTTTTTTATTGAATTCAAATTCCACCGTCTGCCGCGGTGAGATTTGAACTCGGGTCCCCAGAACATTAGCTGGAGTTCCTGGATTATAACACCACAAGTCCATCACCTCCCCTGCATTTGCTTTCCCTGATTCCATGAATGATTCAACATCATCATCAGCAGCGCAGAACTGAAGATGATTTTAGAGAAGACGGGCACCAATCAAAGCTCCTCAGCCCATCCTCTCATGCACTGTACAGGATCTCACCACTTCCAATAGTTTCAGGGTGAAGAATAGAGTGAAACAGGCTTGTGTCCTTCTCCCAATTCTGTGCCCCCTCCAACCCAGTATCCTCCCACCCCCCTCCCCCCTCTATATCAAGGACCATTTCAGAGGTGGGTTTCTCGTTTCAAAGAGGGGCTACAGTTTCCCAGAGATACGGAATGAGGCCATTTGGCCCATTCAGTCTGCACCAACTCCCCAATAGACATCTCATCCCAGCTGTTTCCTGTAATCTCACATATTTACCCTTCCAAGACCCCTAATCTACAAATCCTTGGACACTAAGGGGCAATTTCCCATGGCCAATCCACCGAACCTGCACATCTTTGGACCGTGAGAGGAAACCAGGCTAAAGGGATGATCTTTAAAACAGACTTGAGGAGGAATTTCTTCAGCCAGAGAGTGGTGAATCTGTGGAACTCTTTGCTGCAGAAGGCTGTGGAGGCCGGGTCATTGAGTGTCTTTAAGACAGAGATAGATAGGTTCTTGATTAATAAGGAGATCAGGGGTTACGGGGAAAAGGCAGGAGAATGGGGATGAGAAAAATATCAGCCATAGTTGAATGCTGGAATAGACTCGATGGGCCGAGTGGCCTAATTCTGCTCCAGTGTCTTATGACCTTATAAATAAAAGCAGCAAATGCTGGAAAAACTCAGCACTTGTGGCAGCGTCGGAGAGAGAGAAACAGAGTTAATGTTTTGAACCTGAATGGCTTTTTGAGAACCAAAGAGAGGGAGAAATGTGATGGGTTTTATCGTGTCGAAGAAAGGATGGGACAGATGGAACCAAATAGCTCAGTGTTTGGTGGGATGTGAGAGATGTTTAGGGCACAAGACAGAGTAAGTGTTAATGGCAGTGTTAAGGACTAGAGAAGGTGCAGTGTATAGCTGTATAAGCGTAAGATCCTCACATGTGCTGACAAATGCCATTTGGCCCATCAAGTCTACCCTCTCCAAAAGAGCATCTTACCACGCCCAAGCAGACAGTCAGGCCACCATGCTGTAAAGATAGCAGTACATGCTCAATGGGAGAACAAAAGCTCAGCGCTCAATGAAACAAAACCAGGGAACAAATGACAGACAGCCCAGTGGGGAAGCGGGGTTAGTTGCATGGTGGGAAAAAATTTAAATGAGAGAAAGGGTCCAGGCGATGAAGAAAAGTCACTAAGAACATAAGAAATAGGAGCAGGAGTAGGCCATCTGGCCCTTCGAGCCTGCCCCGCCATTCAATAAGATCATGGCTGATCTGTCGTGGCTCAGTTCCACATTCCCGCTTTCTCCCCATAACCCTTAATCCCTTCTTTTATCAAAAACCCATCAACCCGCGTCTTAAAAATATTTAGCGAGGCAGCCTCCACCACTTCAACGGTTAGAGAATTCCAGAGATTCACCACCCTTTGAGTGAAGAAGTTCCTCCTCAACTCCGTTCTAAACCGCACCCCCTTTATCTTGAGGCTGTGCCCTCTAGTCCTACTGTCCTTTCTGAGTGGGAAGAGTCTCTCCACCTCCATCCTATCCATCCCATTCATCATCTTATACGTCTCAATGAGATCTCCCCTCATTCTTCTAAACTCTAACGAGTACAAGCCTAGTTTATTCAGCCTCTCCTCATAGCTCAACCCCCTCAACTCCGGCATCAGCTTAGTAAACCTCCTCTGCACTCCCTCCAAGGCCAAAATATTCTTGCATAAGTAAGGCGTCCAAAACTGCACACAGTACTCCAGCTGCGGCCTCACCAATGCCCTATACAGCCGCAGCAAGACATCCCTACTTTTATATTCAATCCCCCTCGCTATGAAGGCCAGCATCCCATTCGCCTTCCTGACCACCTGCTGCACCTGCAAGCTGGGTTTTTGCGACTCATGCACAAGGACCCCGAGGTCCCTCTGCACCGTCGCCTGCTGCAGTTTTTCGCCACGTAAGTAATAGTCCTTCCTACCATTCTTCCTACCAAAGTGGACCACCTCGCACTTGCCAACATTAAATTCCATTTGCCATTTCTTGGCCCATTCGCCCAGCCTATCTAGATCCTTCTGCAGACTCTCCACACCCTCCGCACAATTTGCCGTTCCACCAATCTTGGTGTCATCAGCAAATTTCGACACCCTATACTCGGTTCCCTCCTCCAGATCATCTATATAAATGGTAAATAGCTGAAGCCCCAACTCCGACCCCTGGGGCACTCCACTAGTCACCATCCGCCAATCCGAATAGCACCCATTGACCCCCACTCTCTGCCTCCTATTTGACAACCAATCCTCTATCCACACTAACACCCTACCCCCAACTCCATGTCCCCTGACCTTCTGCAATAACCTCTTGTGAGGTACCTTGTCAAACGCCTTCTGAAAATCAAGAAAGACCACATCCACCGGCTCTCCTCTATCCACTGCCCTAGACACATCCTCATAGAACTCCAGTAAATTTATCAGACACGACTTCCCTTTAATGAAACCGTGCTGCGTCTGCTCTATCAAGCAATTCCCCTGAAGATGCCTCGCAATTTCCTCCTTGATGACGGATTCTAACATTTTACCTACAACAGACGTTAAACTAACCGGCCTATAATTCCCTGCCTTTTGCCTGGCACCCTTCTTAAACAACGGCGTAACATTAGCCGCTTTCCAATCTTCCGGCACTTCCCCGGAATCCAGCGACATCTGGAAAATAACCACCAAGGCATCCACTATCACCTCCGCCATTTCTTTCAGAACCCTCGAATGCATTCCATCCGGTCCTGGGGACTTGTCCACAATCAGTCCCTCCAGTCTGTCGAGCACCACCTCTCTAGTAACAGTAATGTCATTAAGACCCTCCATTCCTACCACCTTTCCATCGCTAACACCCGGCAAATTATTCACGTCCTCCTCCGTGAAGACAGAAACAAAAAAGTTATTCAGGACCTCAGCCATATCCCCATCCCCTACCACTAGCTCCCCTTTCTCATCCTCTAAGGGTCCAACGTTCACCCTAGCCAGCCTCTTCCTTTTTATATATTTATAAAAACTCTTGCTATCCTTTTTTATATTAAGCGCTAGCCCAGCTTCATAGTTTCTCCTACCCTTCTTTATCAACTTCTTTGTCAATCTTTGTTGACATTTACACCTCTCCCAATCCTCTTCTCGCCCACTACTAAAGTTGTTGGACTCAATGTTGAGTCCAGGAGGCTGTGTATCGTGGGATGATGCGATGTGGCTCCTCCACTCTGTATTTGGCCTCACAGGAACACTGCAGCAGGCCAAGGATGGACAAGTGGACAGGAGAGCAAGGTGCTGAGTTAAAATGGCAAGCGACAGGAAGGTCAGGGTTCACGCTTGCTGACTGAGCCAAGATGTTCCACAAAGTGATCACCCAGCCTGCGTTTAGTGTCCCCAGTGTAGAGGAGAGCAAACCAAAACAGAAAGATGCTGGAAAATCTCAGCAGGTCTGACAGTATTTGTGGATTTACCCCAGTCCAATGCTGGCATCTCCACAGTAACCGTGGAAACCATGATGTGGAGATGCTGGCGTTGGACTGGGATGGGGCACAGTGAGAAGTCTCACAACATCAGGTTAAAGTCCAACAGGTTTATTTGGAATCACGAGCTTTCAGAGCGCTGCTCCGTCATCAGGTGAGTGCTGAAGAGGCAATGCTCCGAAAGCTTGTGCTACCAAATAAACCTACATAAGTACATAAGTACATAAGAAATAGGAGCAGGAGTAGGCCATCCAGCCCTTCGAGCCTGCCCCGCCATTCAATAAGATCATGGCTGATCTGTCGTGACTCAGCTCCACCTTCCCGCCCTCTCCCCATAACCCTTAATCCCTTCTCTTATCAAAAACCCATCAACCCGTTTCTTAAAAATATTTAGCGAGGCAGCCTCCACCACTTCAACGGGCAGAGAATTCCAGAGATTCACCACCCTTTGAGTGAAGAAGTTCCTCCTCAACTCTGTTCTAAACCGCCCCCCTTTATCTTGAGGCTGTGCCCCCTAGTCCTACTGTCTTTTTTGAGCGGGAAGAGTCTCTCCACCTCTATCCTATCCATCCCATTCATCATCTTATACGTCTCAATGAGATCTCCCCTCATTCTTCTAAACTCTAACGAGTACAAGCCTAGTTTATTCAGCCTCTCCTCATAGCTCAATCCCCTCAACTCCGGTATCAGCCGAGTAAACCTCCTCTGCACTCCCTCCAGGGCCAAAACATCCTTGCGCAGGTGCGGCGCCCAAAACTGCACACAGTACTCCAGCTGCGACCTCACCAATGCCCTATACAGCTGCAGCAAGACCTCCCTACTTTTATATTCAATCCCCCTCGCTATGAAGGCCAGCATCCCATTCGCCTTCCTGACCACCTGCTGCACCTGCAAGCTGGGTTTTTGCGACTCATGCACAAGGACAGTGCAGAGGGAGCTTTACTCTGTATCTAACCCTGTGCTATACCTGTCCTGTCAGTATTTGACGGGGACAGTCGCTAGGAACAATGTATAACTAAGTTTAATTTATGTTTGTTGATCAAGAAAAGGAAAGTTCCATTGAGTGTTTATTGGTGAGCTGGGTGCCTGGGAGACGTGGGCTCTGCCAGTATACATGCATTTCGAATGAGGTTTTACACCCATTCCAGTGGCGATGGGTAACAAAGGGATTAGTAGTTACAGAAAACTGGACTGCTGCCCAGTGACCAGGGATACACAGAAGAGCAGTTGTTGGACTTTAACCTGGTGTTGTGAGGCTTCTTACAGCCTCTGTGGAGAGAGAGTGGAGCCAATATTTGTGTTATAACGGGCTCCGATGCAGGGTCATCCCGACTCAGAATGCTGGCTCTATTCTCTCCACAGTTGCTGTCAGACCTGCTGAGATTTTCCAACATGTTTTTGCTTCAGATTCCAGCATCCGCAGTATTTTGCTTTTATCGCAGAGGAGACCAAATTGGGAGAGGCGAAGGAACCAGATTGAAGGAGGGGTGCAAGTGAAACGTTGCTTCACCTGAAAGGGGTGCATGGGGCTTTGGACAGCGAGGAGGGAGGAGACAAAAGAACAGCGATCACATGGGACGGTGCTGTGAGAAGGGGAAGAGGAGATGGAGCGGGTGGGGTGGGGGGGGGGGGGTAGTATCTGATTTGGTTTTGCACCTGATGTCACGTCAGCTTTGAACAGTCACAGAAATGTAACTTCAGAAATTTACATAACAAGCAATTCCTCTCCAACTGCTTCCTCGAGTTCAGAAATTAGCAAATCATCAGTGAATGAGATAAGGTTCCTGCAGTTTAACAAGCTTCATTTAGCCAATACCTGTTTAAAAGTGATAGAAGGTGAAAAAATACATGCATGACAAAGAATCTAACTGCACTGAACGCCAGTGATGATTAGTGGGAATTGTAACCAGACACAACTTAAAGCGATGAATTATCGGAGGAAAGCACACCTTAACGAGATGCTAGAATTGGAGAAACAGTCAGCCAATTTAATATATTGGAAATGCTGCCTTTGTAATTGACATCTCTAGTAATAACACAGAGGTGGAGGTAATTGCTGGGTTATATATGTGGTGGGGGCAGGATTAGTTAATGAGCCTTTAAACAGATTATAATCATCTCACACAGATCTACAGAGCAATAAATTAAGATAACTGCAAACTCTGCAAGGTGAAATGTGACCTGTTGTCACCGATATGACTGAGGAAGCTGCAACATCTTGTGCGAGCTGCAACACAAAATCGATCCTCCCCGAATAGGACTTCCACTCAGAACAAAGTTTGAGTTCTTTTCTTTTGTTTATCGTCAGCTGTGGTTCGGTGGGTAACTTGGCCATGGGTTCAACTCTCACAGTAAGAAGTCTCACCGTTTCTGAAAACTCGTGGGGGTTTACTATCAAATAGACCTGTTGGACTTTAACCTGGTGTTTGTGAGACTTCTTACTGTGTTTACCCCAGTCCAACGCCGGCATCTCCCCATCATTCAACTCTCACTCCAGAGGCCAGATCAACATCAGGATGAAAGGAACCCTCGAACCGCATCGGCACAGCAGGAACCACCAGTGACACGGCCCAGTGTCGGGGCGGTGATGGTCGAGTGGTATTATCACTGGATGATTAATCCAGAAACTCAGCCAAAGCTCTGGGGATCCAGGTTCGAATCCTGCCAGGGCAGATGGTGGAATTTGAATACAATAAAATATATCCAGAATTAAGAGTCTACCGATGACAGGACCATCTCCCTCATTCTGCACTCAACTCTGGAATACCTAGATAACAAGGACACCAATGTCAGACTCCTATTTATTGACTACAGCTCAGCCTCCAATACCAATATTCCCACGAAATTCATCTCTAATCTCCATGGCCTGGGCCTCGGCACCTCCCTCTGCGACTGGATCCTAGACTTGCAAAATCACAGATTATAATCAGTAAGGATTGGCAACTACACCTCCTCCACGATCATCCCCAACACCGGTGCCCCACAAGGCTGTGTTCTCAGCCCCCTACTATACTCCTTACACACCTGTGACTGTGCGGCCAAATTCCCCTCCGACTCGATTTTCAAGTTTGCCAACGACATCACCGTAGTGGGTCGGATCTCAAACAATGATGAGACAGAGCACAAGAATGAGATAGAAAATCTGGTGAACTGGTGCAACAAGAATAATCTCTTCCTCAATGCCAACAAAACAAAGGAGATAGTCATCGGCTCCAGGAAGGGTAGTGGAGGGTACCCCCCTCTACACCAATGGGGATGAAGTAGAAATGGTTGAGAACTTCAAGTTTTTAGGTGCCCATATCACCAATCTGTCCTGGTCAATCCATGCTGACACTATTGTTAAGAAAGCTCACCAATGCCTCAACGTTCTCAGAAGACGAAGGAAATTTAGCAGGTCCGCTACAACTCTCGCCAACTTCTACAGATGCGAGATAGAAAGCATTCTTTCTGGTTGTATCACAGCTTGGTCTGGGCTCCTGTTCTGCCCAAGACTGCAAGAAACTACAAAGGGTCATGAATGATGCCCAGTCCATCACTCAAACCAGCCTCCTATCCATTGACTCTGTCCATACTTCCTGCTGCCTTGGGAAAAGCAGCCAGCATAATTAAAGCCCCTCCACACCTTGGACATTCCCTCTTCCATTGGGAAAAAGATACAAAAGTCTGAGGTCTCGTACCAACCGACTCAAGAACAGTTTCTTCTTTGCTGCCATCAGGCTTTTGAATGGAGATACCTTGCATTAAGCTGATCTTTCTCTACACCCCAGCTGTAACACTACATTCTGCACCAGCTCCTTTCCTTCTCTATGAAAGATATGTTTTGTCTGTACAGGGCGCAAGAAACAATACTTTTCACTGTTTACTAAGACATGTGACAATAATAAATCAAATCAAACTATTGAGGCATCTTCTCTGATGAACATCACGGGAAACATATTTGCCTGTATTGTCCTGGTCATGATGTGGGTATGCCGGCGTTGGACTGAGGTAAACACAATATAAAGCCTGACAACACCAGGTTTCAGTCCAACCGATTTATTTGTTAGTAAATTCACTAGCTTTCGGGTTAGCCCCTTCGTCAGGTTCACTAACAAATAAATCAGTTGGACTGAAACCTGGTGTTGTCAGACTTTTTACTGTGTTTGTCCTGGTCAGGCTGGGGTGAATGTATCTACTCCAAGTCCCAATGTGGTCTCACATTGAAAAGATCTACAATTTACATCATCTTTTCAGTTGGGCTGATGCAAGAGAAATGCTGTGAATGAAGAAAATCACCATAAATATGTTGCCTTCATCAATCTCACGATGGCATTCGACCATGTGAGCAAAAGGTCTATGAAGCTGCTGGGAAAATGTAGCTGCCCTCAGTAGATGTATCTCCTCTTTCCAAGTAGCAAGATGGACAAGGTCAGCTCTGATAGGCAACATCACAACCCATTCTGATTTACACTCGGATCAGAGTTATATTATGGCACTGACACTTTGTGGCATATCCTTCTCTTGCTATCACTAACAGACGATGTCGACTTACATTCCAAACCAATGATCCAAGACAAAGTTACCAACTTAATTTCCAAGAGTTCCTCTACACTAAGTGTCAAACTAACACCCCGTACCAAAGAACACACTCAGTGACGAATGGGCAGAATCTCTCACATTTTGTAAAGAACTTGGGTTTGACATCAGCATCAGGAAGCATACTGTTCATAGAGAAGGAAATGAGAGAGTGCAGAATGTAGTGTTACAGTCATAGCTAGGGTGAGTCATAGAGAAAGGCCAACTTAATGTGAGGCAAGTCCATTTAAAAGTCTGATGGCAGCAAGTCTGAGGGAAGAAGCTGTTCTTGAGTTGATTGTACATGACCTCAGACTTGTATCTTTTTCCTGACGGAAGAAGGTGGAAAAGAGAATGTCCAGAGCGCATGGGGGCCTTAATAATGCTGGCTGCTTTGCCGAGGCAGTGGGAAGTGTAGACAGAATCAATGGATGGGAGGCTGGTTTCAGTGATTAACTGGGCTTCATTCACTCTTTGTAGTTCCTTGCGGTCTTGGGCAGAGCAGGAGCCCATACCAAGCTGTGATACAACCAGAAAGGAATGCTTTCTATGATGCGACACTCACAGATGTACAGGTTAGGTGCACTGACCATGCTAAATTACAGCCTGGGTAGGAAGCTGCATCAGAGTCGATGCAGATTTGGTGGGCTCAATGGCCTCTCTCTGCACTGCCAGGGTTTTATGGTACAAACTGTTCTTCAATCCCACAGCCAATTGGAAAGCAGGCAATCCCTCAAGGATTTGAGTGTGGGGATAGGGATGTTTTGCTGCAATTTTGCTGTATAGAGAGTTGGTGATGCCACATCTGGAGTGTTGTGTGCAGTTTTGGTGTCCTTATCTGAGGAAGGATGTCCTTGCTTTTGAGGGAGTGCAGCGAAGGTTTACCAGGCTGATTTCTGGAATGGCGGGACTGTCATATGAGGAGAGACTAGGTCGGTTAGGGTTATATTCACTGGAGTTTAGAAGAATGAGAGGAGATCTCAGAGAAACTTATAAAATTCTAACAGGGTTAGACAGGGTAGATTCAGAAAGAATGTTCAGAAAGATGGTGGGGGGGGGGGGGAGAGTCCAGAACTAGGGGTCATAGTTTGAGGATAAGGGATAAACCTTTTAGAACTGAGGTGAGGAGAAATTTCTTCACCCAGAGGGTGGTGAATATGTGGAATTCACTCCCACAGAAAGCAGTTGAAACCAAAACATTGTCTGATTTCAAGAAGAAATTAGATATAACTCTTGGGGCTAAAGGGATCAAGGGATATGGAGGGGGGGGGGGGGGGGGAAGGGGGGGAATCAGGATGTTGAATTTGATGATCAGCCATGATCAAAATAAATAGTGGAAAAGGCTCGAAGGGCCAAATGGCCTATTCCTGCTTCTAGTTTCTATGATTCTTTGACTCTTGACCTCCACTCAAACAACCATTTTCGCCCAACTCCAATACTGTTCTGACCAATAAGCCTCCTCCTCCCTCAGGTGCAGTGACCTAACCGAGCCCCTGTGTGACCACTGGATTGGTCCATGGTTGGACTTGGCAAAGAATCGCAGTGGTCTGCCAACGCCTTCTGCAGTAGGGAAACTCTTTGTCCCTTTTTCAGGCATATTGGAAGGATTTACAGACTGAGAATCACACTGTTTGGCAACATTATCAATGCACCTTGTGTGGCCATCAAGTTCTGAAGTGGGAAATGAACCCAAGGCTTCTGGCCCAGCTATTTGGGGGTGGGTGGGGGGGGGGGGAGGCAGGGTGCTACGACTGCACCAGGAGACCTCTGATTAACCAACAAAAAGATACAAAGATATCTTTTATTGACCCTCCCCCCTTACCACTCCCTACCTCTCCCCGACTTCTCATCGCAGAGTCCGGGCGAATGATCTTTAATTTCTGGAGATTCTGGAACAATTGAAGGCCAACAGAACACCAGCCAAGAAACTGCTCATCAAAGCTTAACCTCTGGCATCTTCAGTGACTGAGACAGACAGGTCGCTGTCAGGAAGAAAAATGAGGTTTGCGATTAAAGGCTGGCTCAGAAACCAATCCGACTCACTTCCCACAAAACGGGGAAGGGAGAGGAATGACATCCCGGTTTCCCCACTGCGACATCCCGGGAGCTGCAGCAAGGCGACTGAGAGGGTGATTTGTGCGATAGACTTGAGGGCTGAGTCAGCAAGATTGATGTGGAGGTGCCGGCGTTGGACTGGGGTGGGCACAGTAAGAAGTCTCACAACACCAGAGTAAAGACCAACAGGTTAAAGAACAACATAAACCTGTTGGATTTTGACCTGGTCTTGTGAGACTTCTTACACCAAGATTGGCCAGGATGTGAAAGGTACCAAATGCTCTGTAAATAAAGACAGGGGATTTCTTAAAATCTGCCTGCGCAGGGACAAGCTTTAACATCAGGAGCACTGTTTGACAACAGCATCGTATTTCACATCCCCGTATCCGTAATCAACCGGAGAGCACAATACAGGCACATAAATCTAAGGATAATAATCAGACTGCCCGGCACTCTGATCAGACAGCACATTGTGTTCCACTTCAATTCAAGCCATCAATAAACAAGGGAGACAGCCACATCATTTATCACTGATTCAGCCTCAGCTGGGGCACTGTGTCCAGATAGTGGCTACCTGCAGTTAGGCATCTGTTAGTCTTCCTTATTGCAATACACCATCCAGGACAGGTACAGCCCGGGGTTAGATATACAGAGTAAAGCTCCCTCTACACTGTCCCCCCATCAAACACTCCCAGGACAGGTACAGCACGGGGTTAGATATACAGAGTAAAGCTCCCTCTACACTGTCCCCATCAAACACTTCCAGGACAGGTACAGCACGGGGTTAGATATACAGAGTAAAGCTCCCTCTACACTGTCCCCATCAAACACTTCCAGGACAGGTACAGCACGGGGTTAGATATACAGAGTAAAGCTCCCTCTACGCTGTCCCCATCAAACACTTCCAGGACAGGTACAGCACGGGGTTAGATATACAGAGTAAAGCTCCCTCTACGCTGTCCCCATCAAACACTTCCAGGACAGGTACAGCCCGGGGTTAGATATACAGAGTAAAGCTCCCTCTATATTGTCCCCATCAAACACTCCCAGGACAGGTACAGCACGGGGTTAGATACAGAGTAAAGCTCCCTCTACACTGTCCCCATCAAACACTCCCAGGACAGGTACAGCACGGGGTTAGATACAGAGTAAAGCTCCCCCGACACTGTCCCCCCATCAAACACTCCCAGGACAGGTACAGCACGGGGTTAGATACAGAGTAAAGCTCCCCCTACACTGTCCCCATTAAACACTCCCAGGACAGGTACAGCACGGGGTTAGATACAGAGTAAAGCTCCCTCTACACTGTCCCCCATCAAACATTCCCAGGACAGGTACAGCACGGGGTTAGATATACAGAGTAAAGCTCCCCCCACACTGTCCCCCTATCAAACACTCCCAGGACAAGTACAGCATGGGGTTAGATACAGAGTAAAGCTCCCTCTACAGTGCCCCGTCAAATACTCCCAGGACAGGTACAGCCCGGGGTTAGATATACAGAGTAAAGCTCAGTCTACACTGTCCCCCATCAAACACTCCCAGGACAGGTACAGCACGGTGTTAGATACAGAGTAAAGCTCCCTCTATACTGTCCCAGCATCAAACACTCCCAGGACAGGTACAGCACGGGATTAGACACAGAGTAAAGCTCCCTCTATACTGTCCCCATCAAACACTCCCAGGACAGGTACAGCACGGGGTTAGATACAGAGTAAAGCTCCCTCTACACTATCCCCCATCAAACATTCCCAGGACAGGTACAGCACGGGGGTAGATATACAGAGTAAAGCTCCCCTTACACTGTCCCCCCAGCAAACACTCCCAGGACAAGTACAGCACGGGGTTAGATACAGAGTAAAGCTCCCTCTACACTGTCCCCATCAAACACTCCCAGGACAGGTACAGCCCGGGGTTAGATATACAGAGTAAAGCTCCCTCTACACTGTCCCCCATCAAACACTCCCAGGACAGGTACAGCACGGGGTTAGATACAGAGTAAAGCTCCCTCTACACTGTCCCCATCAAACACTCTCAGGACAGGTACAGCACGGGGTTAGATACAGAGTAAAGCTCCCTCGACACTGTCCCCATCAAACATTCCCAGGACGGGTATAGCACGGGGTTAGATACACAGTAAAGCTCCCTCTATACTTTCTGCATTAAATTTCCATTTAAAAAGCTTTGCCCAGGCAGGAAAGTTTTTTTACTTGATGCCATGTGTAACTCAGATAGGACTGACCTGGTCCGTCATGAATCTTAGTTGGAACTATCAGTGTTGACGATGAGAAGTGTTCCCCAGGATGAGCGTTACCAACTTGTTTTGACAATGAAAAAGTCAGCAAGCTCTTCACTACCTCATGGGATGACTGCACTTCATCTGATCAATCCCTTTGTCCCAATCCCCGAAATTATTTGTAGAGCTAATAAATAAGAACATAAGAACATAAGAAATAGGAGCAGGAGTAGGCCATCTAGCCCTTCGAGCCTGCCCCGCCATTCAATAAGATCATGGCTGATCTGTCGTGGCTCAGTTCCACCTTCCCGCCCTCTCCCCATAACCCTTAATCCCCTCTCTTATCAAAAACCCATCAACCCGCTTCTTAAAAATATTTAGCGAGGCAGCCTCCACCACTTCAACGGGCAGAGAATTCCAGAGATTCACCACCCTTTGAGTGAAGAAGTTCCTCCTCAACTCTGTTCTAAACCGCCTCCCCTTTATCTTGAGACTGTGCCCCCTAGTCCTACTGTCTTTTTTGAGCGGGAAGAGTCTCTCCACCTCTATCCTATCCATCCCATTCATCATCTTATACGTCTCAATGAGATCTCCCCTCATTCTTCTAAACTCTAACGAGTACAAGCCTAGTTCATTCAGCCTCTCCTCATAGCTCAATCCCCTTAACTCCGGCATCAGCTTAGTAAACCTCCTCTGCACTCCCTCCAAGGCCAAAATATCTTTGCACAGGTGCGGCGTCCAAAACTGCACACAGTACTCCAGTTGCGGCCTCACCAATGCCCTATACAGCTGCAGCAAGACCTCCCACTTTTATATTCAATCCCCTTCGCTATGAAGGCCAGCATCCCATTCGCCTTCCTGACCACCTGCTGCACCTGCAAGCTGGGTTTTTGTGACTCATGCACAAGGACCCCGAGGTCCCTCTGCACCGTCGCCTGCTGCAGTTTTTCGCCATGTAAGTAATAGTCCTTCCTACCATTCTTCCTACCACAGTGGACCACCTCACACTTGCCAACATTAAGTTCCATTTGCCATTTCCTGGTCCATTCGCCCAGCCTGTCTAGATCCTTCTGCAGACTCTCCACACCCTCCTCACAATTTGCCTTTCCCCCAATCTTGGTGTCATCAGCAAATTTCAACACCCTGCACTCGGTTCCCTCCTCCAGATCATCTATATAAATGGTAAATAGCTGAGGCCCCAGCACCGACCCCTGGGGCACTCCACTAGTCACCATCTGCCAATCCGAATAGCGCCCATTGACCCCCACTCTCTGCCTCCTATTTGACAACCAATCCTCTATCCACGCTAACACCCTACCCCCAACTCCATGTCCCTTGACCTTCTGCAATAACCTCTTGTGAGGTCCCCTGTCAAACGCCTTCTGAAAATCCAGAAAGACCACATCCACCGGCTCTCCTCTATCCACTGCCCTAGACTGTCGAAAGAACATTACAGGATTTATTTGCAGTGGTCTCACTGATTTTCCTCCTGGGAGTTCAAGCACCAGGTCCTGCAGTATCCTGGCCAATCCCAGGGCAGGTACAGTACGGGGTTAGATACAGGGAGGACAGGTACAGCATGGGATTCTAACTCCTACTCCCTTGTCAGTGCAGGCTCAATGGGCCAAATGGCCTCCTTCTACACTGTAGAGATTCAGTAATTCTATTCGATGATTCCCTGGAGATCCAACCAGCCCCTGTGGATCCGATTTAAAATAAATGTCAAAAAGAACAAAACGGAACCACTGACTGATGTAACCAAATCCCCACCCGACCCTCTGCATTCATGCAGAAACATATCTTCCAATTCACCTCACCATGGCAACAGCGACATTGTTCTTAAGATGCTGGCGTCTAATTGCAATACATTAATGCTGACATATTGAGGAAGACTGTGTCATTTAAAGGAATAAGTATACTTGTTACCCCTGCTGTTGCTCACAAACGTTGAAGTCGGGCGTGTGCTGTTGTTCTGTCATCTCCCGATATCTACCGGTGAGGAAACTGTGAGATAAAACATGTTTCTGTGGGACTATTGGGAAGGAGCAGGACAGTGGGAGCATTGGGATTGAGTTTGAAAGAGCCAGCAATGCACTGATGGGTCGAGTGGCCTCATTGTCTGGTGAATGCTTCCATATTTCACTCTTACTTGCTTTGGAATTTGGTATTCTTGTGTCTGTCCTGATGAGCGCAAGATGAAATCTTCAGAAATGTCTCTCTCTCTTCATCAATATCCAGGTTCTTATCCACAGGAACCTCCCATCCCACATTCCCAATTTCTTTTATTTATTCAAGAACATTCTCTACCACCTTTTCCCGTTGAGAAAATGATACAAAAGTCTGAGGACACATTATCAACTGACTCAAGGACAGCTTCTTCCCTGCTGCTGTCAGGCTTCTGAATGGACTAGCCTTGCACTGTCTTGATCTTTCTCTACACCCTAGCTATGACCGTAACACTACATTCTGCACTCTCTCATTTCCTTCTCTATGAATGGTATGTTTTGTCTGTATAGGGCGCAAGAAACATCACAAATCAAATCAAAAAGGGATGTGGGTGTCACAGCGAAGGCCAGCCTTCGTTGCCCATCCCAAATTGCCCTTGAGAAGGAGGGGTGAACAGAGTGGCTTTCTAGGCCATTTCAGGGGGGCAGCTAAGAGTCAACCCAGATTGCTGTGGCTCTGGAGTCACATGTAGGCCAGACTGGATGAATATGGCAGATTTCCTTCCCTAAAGGACATCAATGAACCAGATGGGTTTTTGCAACAATCTGATCATCTTATGGTCAGTATTAGAGATATTGGCTGGAGCTCTACCACTTGCCGGCCTTGGAAACGGAGGGAGTGAGGGTCCGACAATGGAAATCTCCGTTGACCTTAAAAGGGAATTTCTGGACTTGTCCAAGCGAGGCTGTAAAATCCCACCCAATAAGTCTTTATTGTATCGATTTTAAATCTCCTGCTAGCATTAGTGTGGTTTGATCTCAGTGGGCTGGGTTTTAAAGGGTGCTGTTGTCCCCAGTCCCTTGACTGAAAGGTTAGTGGGGAGACCACCCAGAGACAGGAACAGCTGCCTCACTGTCCTTTACAGGGAATTTGGGACAACATGCTGGCATGGATTGAGGGTTGGTTAACGGACAGAAAACGGGGAGTCGCGATAAACTAATCATAAAATAATCATAAACTAATCATTAGTTAGCAGGCTGTGAGTGGGAGTGACATCAGAATCAGAGCTTGGGCTCTAGTTGAGACATAAATGTAGCTGAGGAGAACACTGGGTTACAGGGTTGTAAACTGGACAGTATTGCAGTTGATAAGGAGGATGTGCTAGATATTCTTGAGGGTTTGAAAATAGATAAGTCCCCTGGGCCGGACGGGATTTACCCTAGGATTCTCTGGGAGGCAAGGGAGGAGATTGCAGAGCCTCTGGCTCTGATCTTCAGGTCGTCGTTGGTCACAGGTATAGTGCCAGAAGATTGGAGGTTAGCGAATGTTGTCCCATTGTTTAAGAAGGGGAACAGAGACTTCCCCGGGAATTATACACCGGTGAGTCTCACTTCTGTTGTGGGCAAAGTTTTAGAAAAAATTATTAGGAATATGATTTATAGTTATTTGGAGAGTAATGAATTGATTAGAGACAGTCAGCATGGTTTTGTGGAGGGTAGGTCGTGCCTTACTAACCTTATTGAGTTTTTTGAGAAAGTGACCAAAGAGGTGGATGGGGGTAAGGCAGTTGACGTGGTATATATGTACTTTAGTAAGGCGTTTGATAAAGTTCACCGTGGAAGGCTTCTGCAGAAAATGCAGACAT
Source organism: Prionace glauca (assembly GCA_037974335.1). NCBI lineage: Eukaryota > Metazoa > Chordata > Chondrichthyes > Carcharhiniformes > Carcharhinidae > Prionace > Prionace glauca. Next base: position 4,991,267 of record CM075733.1, on the reverse strand, counting down.
ATGGGATTGGGGGTGATTTAGTTAATTGGATCAGTAATTGACTAGCAGATAGAAGACAGAGGGTGGTGGTTGATGGAAAGTATTCGTCATGGAGTTCGGTTACAAGTGGTGTGCCTCAGGGATCTGTTTTGGGGCCACTGCTGTTTGTAATTTTTATAAATGATCTGGATGAGGGTATAGTTGGGTGGATCAGTAAATTTGCTGATGACACCAAAGTCGGAGGAGTGGCAGATAGTGAGGAAGGGTGTCATAGTTTACAGAAAGACTTGGACAAGTTGCAGAGCTGGGCCGAGAGGTGGCAGATGGAAAAGTGTGAGGTAATTCACTTTGGTAGGAATAACTGATGTGTAGAGTATAGGGCTAACGGTAGGACTCTGAATAGTGTTGATGAACAGAGGGATCTAGGTGTATGTGTACATAGATCCCTGAAAGTTGGGAATCAAGTAGATAAGGTTGTTAAGAAGGCATACGGTGTCTTGGCGTTTATTGGTAGGGGGATTGAATTTAGGAGTCGCAGCGTCATGATGCAACTGTACACAACTCTGGTGCGTCCGCACTTGGAGTACTGTGTGCAGTTCTGGTCCCCACATTACAGGAAGGATGTGGAGGCTTTGGAGAGGGTGCAGAGGAGGTTTACCAGGATGTTGCCTGGTATGGAGGGGAGGTCCTATGAGGAGAGACTGAGGGATTTGAGGTTGTTTTCGTTAGAAAGGTGGCAGCTAAGAGGGGACCTTATTGAAACATACAAGATGATTAGAGGTTTAGATAAGGTGGACAGTGATAGCCTTTTTCCTTGGATGGAGAAAGCTAGCACGAGGGGGCATGGATTTAAATTAAGGGGGGGTAGTTATAGGACGGATGTCAGAGGTAGGTTCTTTACCCAGAGGGTGGTGAGGGATTGGAATGCCCTGCCAGCTGCAGTTGTAAATGCGCCTAGTTTGGGGGCGTTTAAGAGATCCGTGGATAGGTTTATGGATGGAAAGGGATTGGTTTAGGTTAGAGGGTCATTGTTTTGTAACTGGTCGGCGCAACATCGTGGGCCGAAGGGCCTGTTCTGCGCTGTAATGTTCTATGTTCCATGTTCGTGATCAATGAGTTGGATGTTACAATCCAGGCGGGCTTTGTAAAACACTTTAGAGTCTCTGATCTGAATTATAGCAAGGGACCAAACATTATTACAATTCCAGGTTTGCTGATGGCACAAGATTTGGTGGGAATGTGAGCTATAAGGAGAATGCAAAGATGCATTAAGGGAATTAGTGAGTGGGCAAGAATGTGGCAGATGGCATCTAATGTGGAAAAATGTGAACTTATCCACTTTGGTAGGAAAAATAGAAATACATAGAATTTCCTCAATAGGGAGAGATTGGGAAGTGCTGATGTCCAAAGGGACCTGGGTGTCCTTGTTCATGAATCACTGAAAGTGAACACGCAGCTGCTGTAAGTCATTCGGAAGGCAAATGGTATGCCAGGCTTTATCACCAGTCATTCAGTATCGCTAAAGCAGAGGTTGATAGATTCCTCAAGATCAATCAAAGGATACGGGGATAGCACAGAAAAGGTGACACAGAGGTAGATCAGCCACTATCTGGTTAAATGGTGGAATGGGCTCAAGGTGCTAAATGGCCTAATCCTGTTCCTATATTCCTATGTTCCTAATCTTAGATTTCCTTGAATAGAGAAGATTAAATGCTGAGCGAGAGAGACACACACAAAGATTTGGATACGAACACGAGAGGTCATCATTTAAGGGTGAGCGGGGAGAGGTATAATTTGGAGGTGAGAAGAAGGTTCTTTACGCAGAGAGTTGTGGGGGTCTGGAACGCGCTACCGAGTAGGGTGGTGGAGGCAGGAATGTTGGACTCGTTTAAGATGCAGTTAGATAGGCACATGAGTGAAACGAGAATGGAGGGATATGGTAGGGAATATTAAATAGGGTTAAACCTCAGGAGACACCGGAAAGGCAGGCTGTAAGATTAATATTTTTGACTTTATTCCACAGGTGGAGGTCCACCTCGTGTCAAACGAGGGGCATTCACACGGCGGGTCGTGCCTGGGCTGCTCTTGGAAGTTCCAGGAGTGGCCTAGTACTTCATGTCGGTGTGTGTGCTTGATCCTGGACCGGTAGATGGGCGCCGCAACAGCTCAGTGACTAGCACTGCTGGCTGTGCAGGCACATGGATTTGGGCCTGTGTCTGTGGGAGTTTGCGCATTCTCCCTGTGGTTGCGTGGGTTTCCTCCGGGCGCTCCGGTTTCCTCCCACACCCCAAAGATGTGCTCTCAGGCTAATCGGTTTTTACCAAATTGACACTATTTCTTCCCTGAATCTGACTGAGTAGGGTTCCATTCATAGATATGCAGGGTAGAATAGGTGTAGGGTGATGTGGCGGCGCGGGCTCGTTGGGCCGAAGGGCCTGTTTCCCATGCTGGATTGTTCTTTGTTCTTTGTAAGAGGGAGAGACACACAGGAAGAGGGAGAAACAGGTGGAGAGAGATATACACACACACACACACACAAACTGATTTTTCCATTTCTGCCTCCTCTCTAATGAACTATCAGCCTTCTTTAGGACAGTCTACTAGTACTGCATTCATAAAACCATAAAACATAGGATCAGAAGTGAACCATTTGGCCCATCGAGTCTACTTCGCCATTCAATGAGACTGTGACTAATCTGATGGTGAAAGGTAAAGAGGTAAAGAGAGGCCGAGAGTGGATTTTAATTCTGGCGATGGGGGCTTGCTTGCCAGTTGGAGAGCCAGTGAGAACACTTATCACCTCTTCTGTGGGAGTTCCAATGCATTAAATGCCAGTCAGGCAATTAGGTGACCAATGATGGGCTCTCCCTGGGATCAAGGACCCCAGGAGTGAAAATGTCACCCCTCCCCACCTCCCATGTACGGCTGGCCAATCATGGAATCCCTGCAGTGCAGAAGGAGACCATTTGGCCCATCGAATCTGCACCAACTCAGCATCTCACCCAGGCCCTATCCCTGTGACCCCACACATTTAGCACGAACAATCCACCTAACCTGCACATCTTTGGACTGTGGGAGGAAACCAGAATGCCTGGAGGAAACACACAGACATGGGGAGAACATGCAGACTCCACACAGGCAGTCACCTGAGGCCGGAATTGAACCTGTGACCCTGGCACTGTGAAACAACAGTGTTAACCACTATGCCACTGTGCCACCCTCGATACAGCACTGAGTGCCATATATTGATGTACCTCCTGGCAACTTGCATTGGACTTTCCATGTGACAGCTGCCCTGGGATAGAATGAGGGCCTCAAATAGTCAATAATCTCCTCTTCAGGGCCTCAACTGATGTTGAGGAGGGAAGTACCTGTGACAAGTCTCTCCACCAGGGCAGAGGTGGGATGACAGCGGGGTCCCCACCTGTCACCCTCCAACCCAATAAATACCCTCCCCACCTCCAAACCCAACGGTGGGCAAAGGCAGAGAAAATGAGAGAAAGAGAGGAACAGAACCTCTATTAGATCACCCCTCAGCCTCCTAAGCTCCAGAGAAAAAAGTTCTGGTCTATCCAGCCTCATATAACTCAAGCCATCATGACCCGGTAGCATCCTAGTAAATCTCTTCTGCAGCCTTTCTAGCTTAGTAATTTCCTTTCTATAATAGGGTGAACAGGACTGTACACAGTATTCCTAGCCTCCCATTGTGTCCTGGAATACGTTTCATCAGGTCCTGGGGATTTATCTATATTGATGCGCTTTAAGACTTCCAGCACCACTTTCTCTGTAATATGTACCAAGTGTTAGAAGTTTGAGCAGTTTCAGCTCACTTTATGAGTTGGAGGCTGAACTACTTACAATGCATCAGGGAGGGGGAAAATTACCTGGAATTTTTGTTCCAGTAGACAGTCACACCTCTTGGGACAGACTCTGCTGATTTGGTCACTGGTCAGGGACAGGAGATTGACTGAGAGAGAGGCAGGTAAGGGGATTCGAGGGTAGGAATCTTAGCCTTCAGGATTGTCCAACTGGTTTGAGATTTTTTCAGCTCGTTTGGGCTGCAGAGTGGATGAGCAAACTGACCTTGGCACCATGGTCCTGGAAGCCATTCAAGTTAGAGGAGAAAACTTAAACTGGACCATCTCAAGGGCAACATGACAGCTCAGAGACTATCCCTGTTGCTGTGCGGACACATGGATTTGGGCCTGTGTCTGTGGGAGTTTGCGCGTTCTCCCTGTGGTTGCGTGGGTTTCCTCCGGGTGCTCCGGTTTCCTCCCACATCCCAAAAATGTGCTTTTAGGCTGATTGATTGGGTAACAAATTGTCCCTATATTGGACCTCCCTGATCCTCGCACATTAGGCATAGACTAAAATCATGAATAGGTCACTGAGACAATGGGACGGCGGCGCGGGCTCGTTGGGCCGAAGGGCCTGTTTCCCGTGCTGTGTTGTTCTTTGTTCTTTGAGAGAAAGAGGAAGAGAGGCACACATAGGGAGTGAGAGAGGGGTACAGAGTGAAATGCACACAGGAGAGGGCAGAGACGGACGGAAAGATAGAGCCACAGGGCAGAGTGAGGATGAAGGAAGCAGATGGAAAGAGAGACATACAGATAGACAAGAAGAGGCAGAGGAAGAGATAACAAAAGCAAGAAGAAGGGGAAGCAGAGTGAGAAAGAGATACAGAGAAATAGAGATAGAGAGAGACAGGGAGAGAGTGATGGAGAGAGAGACAGGGAGAGAGAGATGGAGAGAGACAGGGAGAGAGTGATGGAGGGAGACAGGGAGAGAGTGATGGAGAGAGACAGGGAGAGAGTGATGGAGAGAGACAGGGAGAGAGTGATGGAGAGAGACAGGGAGAGAGTGATGGAGAGAGACAGGGAGAGAGTGATGGAGAGAGACAGGGAGAGAGTGATGGAGAGAGACAGGGAGAGAGTGATGGAGGGAGACAGGGAGAGAGTGATGGAGGGAGACAGGGAGAGAGTGATGGAGGGAGACAGGGAGAGAGTGATGGAGGGAGAGACAGAGAGAGAGTGATGGAGAGAGACAGGGAGAGAGTGATGGAGAGAGACAGGGAGAGAGTGATGGAGAGAGACAGGGAGAGAGAGATAGAGAGAGACAGGGAGAGAGAGATAGAGAGAGACAGGGAGAGAGTGATGGAGGGAGACAGGGAGAGAGTGATGGAGAGAGATAAGAACATAAGAACATAAGAAATAGGAGCAGGAGTAGGCCATCTGGCCCTTCGAGCCTGCCCCGCCATTCAATAAGATCATGGCTGATCTGTCGTGACTCTCCCTGTCGAGACAGGGAAAGAGTGATGGAGGAAGAGAAAGGCAGAGAGACAGAAAGAGATTGAGATATCGGGATATGTACATATAGAGAGAGAGAGATAGAGAGAGACAGGGAGAGAGTGATGGAGGGAGAGACAGGGAGAGAGTGATGGAGAGAGACAGGGAGAGAGTGATGGAGGGAGACAGGGAGAGAGTGATGGAGGGAGAGAAAGGCAGAGAGACAGAAAGAGATTGAGATATCGGGATATGTATTATATATATATATATATATATATATATATAGAGAGAGAGAGAGAGAGAGAGAGAGAGAGAGACAATGCCAGGGGGAGAAAGGAAAGGAACCAGACATCAGAGAAGAGGCAATTACAGGAAAAGACCATTTTTAATTTTATTTGTCTGAGAGAAACACCATGGGAGAATACTTAATTTAATCAGAGGGCATTAGGAGAAAAATAAACAGGTGTTTTCTATAAGAAGATAAAGAAAACAACACTTTCCTTTTGATTGGATTGAATGGACGGGCAGGTGGAAGCAGTAAGTGGATATAACAGATCCCTCATCCAGATGTTAACCCGAGTTTTCGAATGGATATTAACAATAACAGAACACAGAGCTCAAAGCTTGCATCTCTCTTCATTCCCCCACTGTCATCAACAAATTCTCCACTAACACAAATCCTCCATCACTCCTGTTCTCTGTCCCTCACTCAGAACTGCCTCCCCACCACCACTGCATACACTCCGCCTGGAGATCGCGGCCTAAGGATCTTTTCCATCCACTTTTGTGAGATTTCATCTCTCAACCAGAAAATGGCACCTCTGACAGTGCAGCACTCCCTTGACACTGCGCTGGAGGCTCAGCTCAGATGTTTGTGCTCATGTCCTGGTGTGGGGGCTTGAACCAAAGGCGAGTGTGTCACTCACTGAGCTACAACTGATAGGTCAGTGCATGCGAGCATGTGTCCAAGCGTATGCGTATGCAATTTACAATACATGTGCACAGGTATGTGCGTGCATGGGTATGTGCGTGCACATGCGTGTGTGTGCACGTGCATATATGTGTGTGCAATGTGTACCATGTACCAGAATCGAATAGAGAGTGAAGTACCACACATCATAGAACATAGAACATTACAGCGCAGAACAGGCCCTTCGGCCCACGATGTTGCGCCGACCAGTTACAAAAACAATGACCCACTAACCTAAACCAATCCCTTTTTGTCCATAAACCTATCCACGGATCTCTTAAACGCCCCCAAACTAGGCGCATTTACAACTGCAGCTGGCAGGGCATTCCAATCCCTCACCACCCTCTGGGTAAAGAACCTACCCCTGACATCTGTCCTATAACTACCCCCCCTTAATTTAAAGCCATGCCCCCTCGTGCTAGATTTCTCAGAAGGAAAATTTACAGCAGTTTCATAAACAGTGTGAAAGGCACCCGGACATCTGAGGGATTGACACATGGGGAGGTGGCGTTGTTTGGTAATATCAGTCGACATGTAATCCACAGGCCCCAGGGTAATCCTCTGGGGACATGGGTTCAAATCCCACCAAAGCAGCCGATGGAATTTCAATTCCATCAGTAAATGTGGAATATAAAGCCAGCTTGTCTCAGTAATGGTGACCGTGACAACTCTCATTGGTGTTGTGAAAATGCATCTGATGCCCTTTAGGAAAGGAAATCTTTCTTACCCAGTCTGGCCCGATGAGATGAGGTGGTATTTGCTGAGGTTCATTCCGAGCAGCTCTGTGACTCTGTGCTCTATGGGCTGTTCCCAGGGACACACACTGAGACACCAACCGCAGCTGGAGGGTCAGCAACCCAGTGAAAGACGCCCAAAACCTGATGGTCTTCCAGTGCAAAGTGCTGCCCTCAGATGAGTGTTGCAGACTGGCACATTCCAAAGCCCAGGAGTACGAGCTGAGGGACACTCTCACATTTGGGGCAGCCATCACAGAGGCACAACAGTTAGTCATGGCATTAATCAATTCCAGCCTCCCAGAGTACCTAGATCCAGCACAGCTTTCCTACCACCACAACAGGTCCACAGCATTTCCCTCGCCCTGCACTAAACCCTGGAATATCTAGATAACAAGGACACCTATATCAGACTCCTATTTATTGACTACAGCTCAGCTTTCAACACCATTATTCCCATGAAACTCATCTCCAAACTCCGTGGCCTGGGCCTCGGCACCTCCCTCTGAGACTGGATTCTGAATTTCCCAACTCACAGACCACAGTCAGTAAGGATTGGCAACAACACCTCCTCCACCGTCATCCTCAACACAAAGCTGTGTTTTCAGCCCCCTATTATACTCCTTATACATCTATGACTGTGTGGCCAAATTCCCCTCCAACTCGATTTTCATAATAAGAACATAAGAAATAGGAGCAGGAGTAGGCCATCTAGCCCTTCGAGCCTGCCTCGCCATTCAATAAGATCATGGCTGATCTGTCGTGGCTCAGTTCCACCTTCCCGCCCTCTCCCCATAACCCTTAATCCCCTTGCCTACCAAAAACTTATCTACCTGCGTCTTAAATAGATTTAGCGAGGCAGCCTTCACCACTTCAACAGGCAGAGAATTCCAGAGATTCACCACCCTTTGAGTGAAGAAGTTCCTCCTCAACTCCATTCTAAACCGCCCCCCCCTTTATTTTGAGGCTGTGCCCTCTAGTCCTACTATCCTTTCTGAGCAGGAAGAGTCTCTCCACCTCTATCCTATCCATCCCATTCATCATCTTATACGTCTCAATGAGATCTCTCCTCATTCTTCTAAACTCTAACGAGTACAAGCCTAGTTTATTCAGCCTCTTCTCATAGCTCAACCCCCTAAACTCCGGTATCAGCCTAGTAAACCTCCTCTGCATTCCCTCCAAGGCCAAAATATCCTTGCGCAGGTGCGGCGCCCAAAACTGCACACAGTACTCCAGCTGCGGCCTCACCAGTGCCCTGTACAGTTGCAAGTTTGTTGACGACACCACCGTAGTGGGTCGGATCTCAAACAATGACAAGACAGAGTACAGGAATGAGATAGAGAATCTGGTGAACTGGAGCATCAACAATAATCTCTCCCTCAGTGTCAATAAAGCGAAGGAGATTGTCTTTGACTTCAGGAGGTGTAAAGGAGAACATGTCCCTGTCTACATCAATGGGGATGAAGTGGAAACGTTTGAAAGCTTCAGGTTTTTAGGTGTCCAAATCACCAACAACTTGTTCTAGTCCCCTACGCCGACACTATAGTTAAGAAGGCCCACCAATATCTCTATTTTCTCAGAAGACGAAGGAAATTTGGCATGTCAGCTATGACTCTCAACAACTTTTACAGATGCACCATAGAAAGCATTCTTTCTGGTTGTATCACAGCTTGGTATGGGCTCCTGCTCTGCCCAAGACAGCAAGAAACTACAAAAGACCATGAATGTAGCCCAATCCATCACACAAACCAAATCCCATCCACTGACTCTGTCTACACTTTCCACTGCCTCGGCAAAGCAGTCAGCATAATTAAGGACCCCACGCACCCCGGACATTCTCTCTTCCACCTTCTTCCGTTGGGAAAAAGATACAAAAGTCTGAGGTCACGTACCAACCGACTCAAGAACAACTTCTTCCCTACTGCTATCAGACTTTTGAAAGGACTCACCTTGCTTTATATTGACCTTTCTCTACACCCTAGCTATGACTGTAACACTACATTCTGCACTCTCTCTTTTCCTTCTCAATGGACGGTATGCTTTGTCTGTACAGTGCGCAAGAAACAATATTTTTCACAATACACGTGACAGTAATAAATGAAATCAAATCAATGGGGAAAGGTCCCTCACTAAGAACTTTCAGCCATAGCGCAACAAGAAGAGAGGAAATGTATAGAACCGGGGAGTCGATGGCCTCGTGGTATTATCACTAGACAATTAATCCATGAACCCAGCCAACGTTCTGGGTATCTGGGTTTGAATCCTGCTACAGCAGATAGTGGAGTTTGAATTCAATTTTAAAAATCTGGAATTATGAATCTACTGGTGACCATGAAGCCATTGCCATTTGTTGGAAAAACTCATCTGATTCATTAATGTCCTTTAGGGAAGGAAATCTGTCATCCTTACCTGGTCTGGCCTACATGTGACTTCAGAGCCACAGCAATGTGGTTGACTCTCAACTGCCCCTCGGGTAACTAGGGATGGGCAATAAATGGTGACCCAGCCAGCGACACCCATGACCCACAAATAAATTTAAAAACACTCCCTTGGGCTGCGTGACTCACACTGAACGTGTACAGTGAGCATCGCAATTGTGTGGTAGCACACCAGAGTGCAACTTGATCTAGATAGACGACTGAAATATCTTTAAACTATTTGTAATGAGCTTTTTAAAATGTCTAAAATGTTCCTTTGAGTCATAGAGGTTTACAGCGTGGAAACAGGCCCTTTGGCCCAATTTGTCCATGCCACCCCCTTTTTAAACCATGAAGCTAGTCCCAATTGCCCGCATTTGGCCCGTATCCCTCTGGATTGTGTTGAAGGGTCTCAGAGCGTAGGATGATGTATGTAGAGAACCTGAATGTTATTGCACTTTGTGGGATGGCCACTTTGGAATGTTTGTAACGTTCTTTCAGATGTTTTTCAGTATATCTTTTCAAAAAAACCAAACCCCAGGGTCTGGCCCACACGTGACTCCAGCAATGCAGTCGCTTTGGAAATGGTCAAACGAGCCACTCAGTTCAAGGGCAATTAGAGATGGTCAAGAAATGCTGACCGTGCCAGCGAGACCCCAACCCCGTGAGAAAAATCACACAGCAACTCAACAGGGACGCCGAGCTCCATAAAGCAATGAGATTGTTTCCAGATGGGGCAGTGATCAAATGCCATACTCCAAGAGTAAATAATAAAAGTGAGTGATTTGGCAGGGAGGTGTCACAACACGGGACAAGCTGGCTCAGAAGTCACTGAGGGGAAGCAGAATGGCAGGAATGGCATGGGAGACGTGGATATGAGGGATCGATGTTCATTGATCGGTGAGGAAGCCTCCGATCTTTACTTATGACTTTTAAATCAGCCTAAGCTCTTCTGTCAGTCACATGCCCCACAGGTCAGCAGAGCTTTGGGGCTAAAGTCTCAGTAAGTGGCAGGGCCATATTCAAAGACACACATCCTTAAATCATTCTAATGCAATCATTCCAGGCACCTATTGACATGGCTGAGGGATTAGTCATCAAGGTCTGTTTATGCATGGTAACCACATGTAAATAGGTGCTTCCTCAGGTCAATTAGAGGTTAATTACTGTTGCTGGGGGACGTTGCCAGCTGCTCTTGAATTGCCAGTTCCTGGGGAGTGCAGGCGGTGGCTGATGTTTGCCTTCCCTTTTGCTTTTGATGTGGATTCTTTGCAATGTAATGATTGGATGGAATTCAGCATCTGGTATGAACTCCTGATGCTGTGCAGGAAAAGCTAGACAATCACACCGAACGTACAGCCGATACAAACCCTTCGGCCCAACTTGTTTGGCCTATCCTGTTCAGTGTCTGGTCAGTGGTCACGTAACGAGGGATGTCTTCACCACCACTATCAAGCAGCACCTGCTCAGCAATAACCTGATGTGGAGATGCCGGGGTTGGACTGGGGTAAACACAGTAAGAAGTCTGACAGCACCAGGTTTACATAGATTACATAGAACCCAACATAGATTACATAGAACCGTACAGTGCAGAAACAGGCCCTTCGGCCCATCGAGTCTGCACCGAACACAATCCCACCCAGACCCTATCCCCATATCCCTACACATTTACCTGCTAATCCCTCTAACCTACACATCCCAGGACACTAGGGGGCAATTTTAGCATAGCCAATGAACCTAACCCGCACATCTTTGGACTGTGGGAGGAAACCGGAGCACCCGGAGGAAACCCACGCAGACACGAGGAGAATGTGCAAACTCCACACAGGCAGTGACCCGAGCCGGGAATCGAACCCAGGACCCTGGAGCTGTGAAGCAGCAGTGCTAACCACTGTGCTACCGTGCCGCCCTATTGGTTTAAGGCCAACCAATTTAATTGATAGTAAACTCACAAGCTTCGTCACCTGACGAAGGGGCTAATCCCGAAAGCTTGTGAGTTTACTATCAATTAAATTGGTTGGACTTAAGCAATAACCTGCTCAGTGATGCTCAGTTTGGGTTGCGCCAGGGTCACTCAGGGTCACTCCTGACCTCAGTACAGACTTGGTTCAAACTTGGAAACAAGAGTTGAATTCCAGAGGTGAGGTGAGAGTGACTGTCCTTAACATCAAGGCAGCACATAACCCACTGTGGCATCAAGGAGCCCTAGCAAAACTGGAGTCAGGGGAAACCGGGGGGTGAGGGTACCCACCACTAGTTATTGTCATACTTGGCACAAAGGAAGATAGTTGTGGTGGTTGGAAGTTGATCATATCAGCTCCGGAACATCTCTGCAGGAGTCCCTCAGGGTTAGTGTCCGAGGCCCAGCCATCTTCAGCTGCTTCATCAATGACCTTCCCTCCATCATAAGGTCAGAAGTGACGACGTACGCATCTCAAAAATCCCTGGTCTGGGCCTCAGTACTTCTCTCTGCGACTGGATCCTGAACTTCCTAACTCGCAGACCACAATCAGTAAGGATAAGCAACTACACCTCCTCCACGATCATCCTCAACACCAGTGCCCCACAAGGCTGTGTTCTCAGCCCCCTACTATACTCCTTATACACCTATGTCTGTGTGGCCAAATTCCCCTCCAACTCGATTTTCAAGTTTGCTGACAGCACTGCTGTAATGGGCCAGATCTCAAACAATGATAAGACAGAGTACAGGAATGAAATAGAGAATCTGGTAAATTAATGCAATGACAATAACCTCTCCCTCAATGTCAACAAAACAAAGGAGATTGTTGTTGACTTCAGGAAGTGTAGAGGAGAAATTGTCCCTGTCTACATCAAGGAAGGTGAAGTAGAAAGGGTGAAGAGCTTCAAGTTTTTAGGTGTTCAGATCATCAACAATTTTCCTGGTCTCCCCCATGACACTATAGTTAAGAAAGCCCACCAACACCTCTACTTTTTCAGAAGATTAAGGAAATTTGGCATGTGAGCTACAATTCTCACCAACTTTTACAGATGCACCATAGAAAGCATTCTTTCTGGGTTGTATCACAGCTTGGTCTGGGCTCCTGCTCTGCCCAAGACAGCAAGAAACTACAAAAGGTTGTGAATGAAGCCCAATCCATCACACAAACCAGCCTCCCATCCATTGACTCTGTCTACGCTTCCCACTGCCTCGGGAAAGCAGCCAGCATAACTAAGGACCCCACACACCTGGGACAGTCTCTCTTCCACCTTCTTCCTTTGGGAAAAAGATTCAAAAGTCTGAGATAACGACTCAAGAACAGCTTCTCCCTGCTGCTTCACGCTTTTGAATGGACTTACCTCGCATTAAGTTGATCTTTCTCTACACCCTAGCTATGAATGTAACACTACATTCTGCACTCTCTTCTTTCCTTCTCTATGAACGGTATGCTTTGTCTGTTTAGCACGCAAGAAACAAGCCTTTTCACTGTATGTTATAGGATCAAGAGAAACCAGAGCGTAACTGTATGTTAATATGTGTGACAATAATAAATGAAATCGATGTTCACCGATGATCGCACCATCTTCAGCACCATTCGTGACTCCTCAGATACTGAAGCAGTCCATGCCCAAGGCTTGGGCTGACAAGTGGCAAGTAACATTCATGCCACACAAGTGCCAGGCAATGACCATCACCAACAAGAGAGAACCTAACCATCACCCCTTGACATTCAATGACATTACCATTGCTGAATTCCCCACGATCAACACCCTGGGGGTTACCATTGGCCAGAAACTGAACTGGACTCTCCACATAAACACAGTGGCTACCAGAGCAGCTCAGAGACGAGCAACTCATTTTTGACTCCCCAAAACCTGTCCACCATCTCCAAGACACAAGTCAGGAATATGATGGAATACTCTCCACTTGCCTGGATGAGTTCAGCTCCAACACTCACAAAACTCAACACCATCCAGGACAAGGCAGTCCTACTTGATTAGCGCCATCTCTACAAACATCCATTCCCTCTACCACTGACTCCCTCGAGCTGCAGTGCGTACCAGCTACAAGATGCACTGCAGCAATTCACCAAAGTTCCTTTGACAGCAACTTCCAAACTCAAGACCACTTCCACCTAGAAGGACAAGGGCAGCAGATACACCACCACCAGCAAGTTCCCCTCCAAACCACTCACTACCCTGATTTGAAATATATCGCTGTTCCTTTGCAGTCGCTGGGTCAAAATCCTGGAACTCTCTGCCTAACAGCACTGTGGGTGTACCCTACATGACATGGACCACAGTGATTCAAGAAGGCAGCTTACCACCACTTTCTCAGGGGCAATTAGGGATGGGTAGGGCGGCACGGTAGCACAGTGGTTAGCACTGCTGCTTCACAGCTCCAGGGTCCTGGGTTCGATTCCCGGCTCGGGTCACTGCCTGTGTGGAGTTTGCACATTCTCCTCGTGTCTGCGTGGGTTTTCTCCGGGTGCTCCGGTTTCCTCCCACAGTCCAAAGATGTGCGGGTTAGGTTCATTGGCTATGCTAAAAATTGCCCCTTAGTGTCCTGGGATGTGTAGGTTAGAGGGATTAGCAGGTAAATGTGTAGGGATATGGGGATAGGTTCTGGGTGGGATTGGGTTCAGTGCAGACTCGATGGGCCGAAGGGCCTGTTTCTGCACTGTAGGGTTCTATGTAGGGTAATACATGCTGGTCTAGCCAGCGATACCCACATCCTGTAAACAAATACATTTTTTAAAAATCTGCAAGACTCCATTCCAAAAAGATTTTCACTAGCTGGAAAGCGATGCGATCGGTGCTATATCAATGCAGGTTCTCTTTCCTTCTTTACATGAGCTCAGGTTGAGCATATTGGCTGGGATTTTTCCATTCCTCCCGCATCCCCAAAGCCTCACAGTTTTTGCTTTCCACGCTGGAGACAGGCTCACCACCCGCTCCCACTGAAGTCAATGGCTATTTGCATTGTTCTCCAGCCACATCTCTGGAGAGACCTCCCTGGGGGTGGAGGGTGGGCATTGTCTTCAGGCAGATCAGAAGCTCCTGCCGGTGGGTACAGCTGGAAAATCCTGGCCACTATGCCCTCTAGAATTCCCAGAATCTTGTCGAGCTCCGCACTGACAGCTGCCATTCACTAACCTGGGTGTTCAGTGACATTCTGCAACGCACTCCATTTGAGGAGAATACTTGGGTTGAATTTGCACCGACAGTCAGGTTAAACAAGACATGAGATTTCCACCTGCTTCGAACTGCTCATCCTTATCCAGAAACTTGTCAACCAAATATCACGTTATGACCGCGAGTTTTGACACCTGTTCCAGTTTCCTCTATCTCCCGAAAACGGACTTAAAGTTTATCTACTAGTCACAAGTAATGCTGCAATGAAGTTACCGTGAAATTCCTCTAGTCGTCACAGTCCGACTAGGGTCAATTTAGCATGGCAAATTGACCTCACCCACACATCTTTGTGACTGTGGGAGGGAACCGGAGCACCCGGAGGAAACCCACACAAACATGGGGAGAAGGTGCAAACTCCACACAGGCAGTGACCCGAGCCGGAATCACCCCTGGTCCCTGATGCTGTGAGGCAGCAGTGTTAATTGGGCCAATGCACCTAACCCTCACATATCTTTGGACGGTGGGAGAAAACCGCAGCATCCGGAGAAAACCCACGCAGACACGATGAGAATGTACAGACTCCACACAGACAGTGATCCAAGCCGGGAATTGAACCCGGGTCCCTGGTGCTGTGAAGCAGCAACATTAATCACCGTGCTATCGTACTATTATAACCTATCCCTTTCACAATGAGGCATCTTTTGGCCAGATCCCATGTGAAAGCATGGATGTAGATTATATTAATTCCGAATTGGCAGTACATTGGCACAGTGGTTAACACTGCTGCCTCACAGCACCAGGGACCAGGGGTGATTGCGGCTTGGGTCATTATCTGTGTGGAGTTTGCACATTCTCCCCGTGTCTGCGTGGGTTTTCTCTGGGTGCTCCGGTTTCCTCCCACAGTCCAAAGATGTGTGGG
The DNA here is from genome assembly GCA_037974335.1 of Prionace glauca. Classification (NCBI taxonomy): domain Eukaryota; kingdom Metazoa; phylum Chordata; class Chondrichthyes; order Carcharhiniformes; family Carcharhinidae; genus Prionace; species Prionace glauca. Next base: position 4,975,869 of record CM075733.1, on the reverse strand, counting down.
TTAGGTCGATTTGTCGTGCTAAATTGAGCCTAGTTTCAGGGGGGGGGGGAACTAGCTTGAGTAAATATGTGGGGTTATGGGGATAGGGCGGGATTGTTGTCAGTGCAGGCTTAAATGGGCTGAATGGCCTCCTTCTGTACTGTAGGGATCCTGTGATTCTAAGAAATCATCGAGCCTCAAGAAACAAATAGAGGTGACAAGGAACATCTGTCCTGCAGAGCAGGGAACGTGTGGAATGGAAACTGAGAGAAGCAGTGTGTGTCAACAAAATGCAACCAAGAGAAATACAAGTGGATGAGTATCTCGAGGATAAGGGGAAGGGTTATGCAGATCATGACAGATACAGATAATTGGAAGCCATGAGAAATTGGACGGTTGCGAAGACCATGAAATGTCAGGTCAAAATAAGAAGTGTGATGTACGATGGGGTCTTATTAGCAAGAGCTTCCTGACACGGATAGTGACAACAGCCAGAAACAGTTGTCAAAAATGACAAGGATTTAGACTGGGACACGAGGCTAATTTAAAAAGAAAGTACATACAGGCTCGGCACTCTTGGAAGGATGTCAGGGTGAGGAAAGGGTGCGCAGGGGATTGACAAGAACAGAGTGGGTACCTCGATGACACAGTATTGAAACAATCGTCAAAAGGACCAGCATTGGAGGTGGGACTTTTTTTAAACTCACCAAGCTAATCTCATGGGAAGTCTCATAACCCCAGGTTAAAGCCCAACAGGCTTATTTGGGATCACGAGCTTTCGGAGCGCTGCTCCTTCATCAGGTGAGTGGAGAGTTGGGTTCACAAACAGGGCAGGGACAGACAGAGACACAATTGCAAGATAATGGTTGGAAAGCGGGTTTTTATATGTAATCAGGTCCTTACAGGTACAGACAGTGCGAATGGAAAGAGGAATAATCACAGGTTAGTCACAGCCATGCATGAGGACGGCCTCAACCGGGATCTTGGGTTCACGTCACACTGTCTGTAACCCCCACCATGTGGCCTGGGCTTGTGAAATCCTACTGACTGTCCTGGGCTTGAGATAACACACACCTCTGTAACCTGTGATTATCCCTCTCTCCCAATGACATAGTCAGGTTCGAAGGTTAGGGGGAACCAAGCACATGAAAATGGCGCCACGACATAAAAAGGGACCGCCCCCTCATTACCATTCCACCAATCCCTGCCTGCCCTGTCTAGGCCACGCCCACACTGACATCACCACGTCGCACGCAAACCAACCGTTCTTTTCTCAGTCATTCATTTTGTTTCCTTTTACAAAAACATTTATTATTGACCAAAAAAAAAACACATCTCTTTTCTCAAAACAGAAAAATAAAATAAACACCAAAAGAAATTAAATATGTTTATAATTTGTACGGGTGCCCTGAAAAACCTACCCTGTTAATCAACCTTCTGGGCACCTGTCTCTTTTCTCTTTTTGGGTTGGTGTCAATTTTGTTTTCTCGGTAAGTTTTGGTTGAAATATAAAAATAAATGCAAATTCTTGGCATTGATTTATGGTCTTCCTATTCCAAAAAGCCGAAACTCTAAGTGAAATTAGGTGGTGTGTCGCATTGACTGATGGCAGATGATCAGGTGCTGTGTTGTTTGAGGTTGTACAGCAGTCACGTTACACCAAAGCAAGAAAGCGGGCAGACTGAATTTATCTGCCAACCTTATTCAGAACAAACCTCCCTCCACTGGTACTCGTGAGACCAGCATCTCCACATCAGGCTTAACAGCATTTCAATACACTTTTGCTCACGGTTGCTGACAGCTAACAGAATACCTTACCCTGGCCTGCATGATGCTTGCTGCGAATGTTAAAACGTCACCATTTCTGAAAAAAAATGACTACTGCTGAATCCCGATGTTCATCCGTAAACCGGGCTGTCCCACTGATGGAGCGGGGCTGGGGAGCCGCATCCGGATTGGCGGAGCTTATGGACGCGCCGTGCTGTGATTGGTGAACTCAGCTGCCAGTCGGCACTACGCGAGGTCCCGTGTACCGGATTGGCGGAGCGGTGGGGGGGTGGGGGGGCTTGGGGGCTTGGGGGGGGGAGGGTTTGGCGGGGGGGGGTGTGACGTGTCGTCCTAGGATTGGCTCATCGAGTTGTCAGTCAGGGGGTTTGGGTATGGGCGGGAGTTATTGAGTAAGGAGCCGTGCTCCGGATTGGTTCATCGAGCTGTCAGTCAGGAGGTTGGGTGTGGGTGGGAGTTATTGAGTACATAGAACATAGACTATTACAGCACAGTACAGGCCCTTTGGCCCTCGATGTTGTGCCGAGCTATGTCCAAACCCGAGGTCAAGCTATCCCACTCCCTATCATTCGGGAGTGCTCCATGTGCCTATCCAATAACCGCTTGAAAGTTCCTAAAGTGTCCGACTCCACTATCACAGCAGGCGGTACATTCCACACCCCAACCACTCTGAGTAAAGAACCTACCTCGGACATCCCTCCTATATCTCCCACCATGAACCTTACAGTTATGCCCCCTAGTAACAGCTATATATTTATCTCCTTTGAAGCCTCTGCAGGGGCCTGTGAAGAACGCCCCATTGAAAAGGTGCCACTTCTGAAAAATGTGCTCAGGGGGAACAGTCGCTCCCCCCCGCACACTCCCTAGCTATGCCACTGCTCTCTCCACTCGCATTGTCTGTACCTATAAAGGCTTGATTACCTGTAAAGACTTGCATTCCAACTATTATCTTGCAATTGTGCCTCTGTCTGTATATACCGTGTTTGTGAAACCTCCTCTCCGCTCACCTGATGAAGGAACCATGCTCCAAAAGCTCATGCTATCAAATAAATCTGCTGGACTTTAACCTGGTATTGTGAGACCTACCCCAGTCCAACGCCACATCCCACATCAAGCTAATCTCAAACATACTGTCTGAACAGGCGGTGAGAGCAGATTCAACGGTAGCTTTGCAAAATATGTATTTAACCACTGGGTAATATAGAAAGAGAATGATTGAACCTGTATAGTGTAGAAGGAGGCCATTTGGCCCATCAAGCCTGCACCAACAACAATTCCACTCTGATTCTATCCCCGTAACTCCACGTATTTACCCAACTCATCCCTCTGACACTGATAGGCAATTTAGAATGGCCAATTCATCTTTCAGGCTGTGGGAGGAAACCAGAGCACCCGGAGGAAACCCATGGGGCGAACATGTAAACTGCACGCAGTAGCTAGAGTGTTGTTGAAAAATTAGATGTGCTATCAAAGCTTTTCTTTTTGGATTCATCAGGGCAGATTCACAAGAATATCAAATTGAAAGGTAGCAACAATTAATATTGTATAAGAAGAGGGTGCTGGTCAGTTGGCAAGAAGACTCTGATTGGTAGAGGCACTGCCCTGGAGAAAGCACCAGGAAACATTTTTTTCGGAATGGAGGTCAGTCACCAGTGGGGTGCCCCAGGGATCTGTTCTGGGACCCTTGCAGTTTGTCATTTTCATAAATGACCTGGATGAGGAAGTGGAGGGATGGGTAAGTAAGTTCGCTGATGACACGAAGGTCGGCGGTGTTGTGGATGGTCTGGAAGGATGTCAAAAGTTGCAGCAGGACATAGATAGGATGCAGGAATGGGCGGAGAAGTGGCAGATGGACTTCAACGCGGATAAATGTGTGGTCGTCCATTTCGGCAGAACCAACGGGATGAACGAGTACACTATCAAGGGCAGGAGTCTTAGTAGCGTTGAAGAGCAGAAGAATCTCGGGGTCTGGGTCCACAGGACTCTTAAATCGGCCTCGCAGGTGGAGGAGGTGGTCAAGAAGGCGTATGGTGTACTGACCTTCATTAATCGAGGAATTGAGTTTAGGAGTCGGGAGGTAATGCTGCAACTTTTCAGGACCCTTGTCAGGCCTCATTTGGAGTACTGTGCGCAGTTCTGGTCGCCTCACTATAGGAAAGACGTAGAAGCTATTGAAAGGGTGCAGAGGAGATTTACAAGGATGTTGCCTGGACTGGGAGGCATGCCTTATGAAGATAGGTTGAGAGAGCTGGGACTCTTTTCCCAAGAGAGGCGAAGGTTGAGAGGCGACCTGATAGAAGTTTATAAAATGTTGAGAGGAATAGATAGGGTGGACTCTCAGAGGCTGTTTCCCCGGGTTGAAATGGTTGCTACGAGAGGACACAGATTTAAGGTGCGGGGAGGGAAGTACAGAGGTGATGTTAGGGGTAAGTTTTTCACTCAGAGGGTGGTGAGTGAATGGAATCGACTGCCGTCATCGGTGGTGGAGGCGAACTCGCTGGGGTCTTTTAAAAGACTTCTGGATGAGTATATGGGGTTTAATGGGATTGGGGGTTATAGATAGGTCTATAGATTGGTGGGGTTGATGTGATCGGCGCAACTCGAGGGCCGAAGGGCCTGTTTGTGCTGTAATGTTCTATGTTCTATGAAACAGTTAACTGCCAAACTTTCCAAACCAGTCAGGTCGACTCTGATTGGTCAAGGCATTACTATGGGGAATGAACCAGGGAATGGCTGTCCCTAAAACCTTTGTTTGGTTATAAAGGAAGCAAAGTATGGGCATACTTTTTCTGTTTGCAAAGGACAGAGCCCTGTCAGTGAATATATATATATATATATATATATATATATCTACTAGCATGGGCAAGTCAGTCACACTGTGAGCCCCACAGTAAATTAGTGTAATTCTTAGTACAGTCAGGATTGTTCAGCAAATGCTGTCCAATTGTGGAATCACATCTAATGTTGAGCACTATGGATGAGATTCTCAGTCCTGCCCTCAGTGTTTCCAGCCTGTGTTTTGGGTAACTCACCTCCTGACTTCCTAAAGCTTATCCATCACCTACAAGGCACAAGGCAGCTGTGTGATGGAATACTCCCCACTTGCCTGGATCAGTGCAGGTCCAACAACACAAGAAGCTCGACACCATCCAGGAAAAAGTAGCCCTCCTTGATTGGCATCCCATCCACAAACATTCACTCTGTCCACTACCAACCCTCAGTAGCAGCAATGTGTAGCATGTACAAAGATGCACTGCAGCAGTTTGCCAAGGCTCCTTAGGCAGCACCTTCCAAACCCATGATCACTACCATCTAGAAGCTACAAGGGCAGCAGATTCCTGGGAACTCCACTACCCGGAGATCCTCTTCAAGTCACTCACTATCCCGACTTGAAAATATATCAGCTGTTCCTACACTGGGTCAAAATCCTTCCTAACAGCACTGTGGGTGTACCTACACCACATGGACTGCAACGGTTCAAGAAGGCAGCTCACCACTGCCACGATAAAGGCAATTAGAGATAGTCAATAAATGTTATTGTAGCCAGCGACACATACCCTGTAAATGGATTAAAATGAACATTCCCCACAGGTAAGCCCAAAATTAAGAAATGTACATAATAAAAACATGTTCAGATATCTAGATAATTTGAACAGTGTAAGCTATCGAAAGGACCAACTATTGACTTGCTGGCTTCATCACATATTCTTTACAACACTGGAGTTTTAAATAGAATGCAGTGAATTAGAGAAGTGAACAGTCACTGCTAGCTGGATCTACAGGAAGGAGATACTGAGCAGGAATCAGTCCCACTGTGCTCAACTGTTATTTCAGCTGGCATATGGCTGGTGAACATTGTCAGCGTAACAGGATCATTTGCAGAGAAAATAAGGCAACTTCCACATCCTCTGGACATCTGAGAACACTTCAGCAATACCTGCCAAATGTATCAATTTTTGTAGCAACAGAAAGGCAGCAGTGTATCGGGGCACAGCAAGATCCCATAAAACAGCAAAGTGACTCAAATTGAGAATGATCCTTGGACTCGAAACGTGAACTCTGGTTTTCTCCCTGTGGAGCCTGCCAAGCCGACTGAGTTAATCCAGCACTGCCGGTTTTATTTCAAAATAACCCCCTCCTGTCAGTCCACATGTAACCCCCTCAGGACCAGGGAACTGCGCCCCCGCCCCCCCCACCACCCCAGTGACAGATATTTCAATTTCTATCGATGATTAAGTGTTAGCAAAAATAAAAGCAAAATACTGAAGGTGAAGAAAATTGAGGACTGTTATTTGACACATGAACCTTACAAGGGTCGTGATTAGATTCCAGTCTGTAACTCACTCCCAGGTATCTATTATTCTATATATAAACCACCCCGAACCCCTCGATTAGATTCCAGTCTGTAACTCACTCCCGGGTATCTGTTATTCTATATATAAACCACCCCGAACCCCTCGATTAGATTCCAGTCTGTAACTCACTCCCGGGTATCTGTTATTCTATATATAAACCACCCCGAACCTCTCGATTAGATTCCAGTCTGTAACTCACTCCCGGGTATCTGTAATTCTATATATAAACCACCCCGAACCCCTCGATTAGATTCCAGTCTGTAACTCACTCCCGGGTATCTGTTATTCTATATATAAACCACCCTGAACCCCTCGATTAGATTCCAGTCTGTAACTCACTCCCGGGTATCTGTTATTCTGTATATAAACCACCCCGAACCCCTCGATTAGATTCCAGTCTGTAACTCACTCCCGGGTATCTGTTATTCTATATATAAACCATCCCGAACCCCTCGATTAGATTCCAGTCTGTAACTCACTCCTGGGTATCTGTTATTCTATATATAAACCACCCGAACCCTCGATTAGATTCCAGTCTGTAACTCACTCCTGGGTATCTGTTATTCTATATATAAACCACCCCGAACCCCTCGATTAGATTCCAGTCTGTATCTCACTCCCGGGTATCTGTTATTCTATATATAAACCACCCCGAACCCCTCGATTAGATTCCAGTCTGTATCTCACTCCCGGGTATCTGTTATTCTATATATAAACCACCCTGAACCCCTCGATTAGATTCCAGTCTGTAACTCACTCCCGGGTATCTGTTATTCTATATATAAACCACCCTGAACCCCTCGATTAGATTCCAGTCTGTAACTCACTCCCGGGTATCTGTTATTCTATATATAAACCACCCCAAACCCCTCGATTAGATTCCAGTCTGTAACTCACTCCCGGGTATCTGTTATTCTATATATAAACCACCCCGAACCCCTCGATTAGATTCCAGTCTGTAACTCACTCCCGGGTATCTGTTATTCTATATATAAACCACCCCGAACCCCTCGATTAGATTCCAGTCTGTAACTCACTCCCGGGTATCTGTTATTCTATATATAAACCACCCCGAACCCCTCGATTAGATTCCAGTCTGTAACTCACTCCCAGGTATCTGTTATTCTATATATAAACCACCCCGAACCCCTCGATTAGATTCCAGTCTGTAACTCACTCCCGGGTATCTGTTATTCTATATATAAACCATCCCGAACCCCTCGATTAGATTCCAGTCTGTAACTCACTCCCGGGTATTTTTGGGCAGTTTTGGGCGTCGCACCTGCGCAAGGATATTTTGGCCCTGGAGGGAGTGCAGAGGAGGTTTACTAGGCTGATACCGGAGTTGAGGGGATTGAGCTATGAGGAGAGGCCGAATAAACTAGGCTTGTACTCGTTAGAGTTTAGAAGAATGAGGGGAGATCTCATTGAGACGTATAAGATGATGAATGGGATGGATAAGATAGAGGTGGAGAGACTCTTCCCGCTCAAAAAAGACAGTAGGACTAGGGGGCACAGCCTCAAGGTAAAGGGGAGGCGGTTTAGAACAGAGTTGAGGAGGAACTTCTTCACTCAAAGGGTGGTGAATCTCTGGAATTCTCTGCCCGTTGAAGTGGTGGAGGCTACCTTGCTAAATATTTTTAAGAAACGGGTTGATGGGTTTTTGATAAGAGAAGGGATTAAGGGTTATGGGGACAGGGCGGGAAGGTGGAGCTGAGCCACGACAGATCAGCCATGATCTTATTGAATGGCGGGGCAGGCTCGAAGGGCCAGATGGCCTACTCCTGCTCCTATTTCTTATGTTCTTATGTTCTTAGGATTAGATTCCAGTCTGTAACTCACTCCCAGGTATCTGTTATTCTATATATAAACCACCCAAATCCCCGATTAGATTCCAATCTGTAACTCACTCCCGGGTATCTGTTATTCTGTATATAAACCACCCCGAACCCCCCGATTAGATTCCAGTCTGTAACTCACTCCCGGGTATCTGTTATTCTATATATAAACCACCCCGAACCCCCCGATTAGATTCCAGTCTGTAACTCACTCCCGGGTATCTGTTATTCTATATATAAACCATCCCGAACCCCTCGATTAGATTCCAGTCTGTAACTCACTCCCGGGTATCTGTTATTCTATATATAAACCACCCCGAACCCCTCGATTAGATTCCAGTCTGTAACTCACTCCCGGGTATCTGTTATGCTATATATAAACCACCCCGAACCCCTCGATTAGATTCCAGTCTGTAACTCACTCCCGGGTATCTGTTATTCTATATATTATCCACCCCGAACCTCTCGATTAGATTCTAGTCTGTAACTCACTCCCGGGTATCTGTTATTCTACATATAAACCACCCCGAACCCCTCGATTAGAATCCAGTCTGTAACTCACTCCTGGGTATCTGTTATTCTGTATATAAACCACCCCGAACCCCTTGATTAGATTCCAGTCTGTAACTCACTCCCGGGTATCTGTTATTCTATATATAAACCACCCCGAACCCCTCGATTCGATTCCAGTCTGTAACTCACTCCCGGGTATCTGTTATTCTATATATAAACCCCCCGGAACCCCTCGATTAGATTCCAGTCTGTAACTCACTCCCGGGTATCTGTTATTCTATATATAAACCGCCCCAAACCCCTCGATTAGATTCCAGTCTGTAACTCACTCCCGGGTATCTGTTATTCTATATATAAACCACCCCGAACCCCTCAATTAGATTCCAGTCTGTAACTCACTCCCGGGTATCTGTTATTCTATATATAAACCACCCCGAACCCCTCAATTAGATTCCAGTCTGTAACTCACTCCCGGGTATCTTTTATTCTATATATAAACCACCCCGAACTCCTCGATTAGATTCCAGTCTGTAACTCACTCCCGGGTATCTGTTATTCTATATATAAACCAACCCCGAACCCCTCGATTAGATTCCAGTCTGTAACTCACTCCCGGGTATCTGTTATTCTATATATAAACCACCCCGAACCCCTCGATTAGATTCCAGTCTGTAACTCACTCCCGGGTATCTGTTATTCTATATATAAACCACCCCGAACCTCTCGATTAGATTCCAGTCTGTAACTCACTCCCGGGTATCTGTTATTCTATATATAAACCACCCCGAACCCCTCGATTAGATTGCAGACTGTAACTCACTCCCAGGTATCTGTTATTCTATATATAAACCACCCCGAACCCCTCGATTAGATTCCAGTCTGTAACTCACTATCTGTTATCGGGTATCTACCGGGTATCTGTTATTCTATGTGTTTTTTACATTTAGAATAGAAACACGGAAAAACTACAGCACAAACAGGCCCTTCAGCCCATAATTTGCGCCGAGCATGTCCTTACCGACTAGGCTTACCTATAACCCTCTATCTTATTAAGTTCCATGTACTTATCCAGAAGTCTCCTAAAAGACCCTATAGAATCCGCCTCCATCACCACGGCTGACAGCCGATTCCATGCACCCATCGCCCTCTGAAATTTGATTTCAGAACTCAGAAATCATCCACAATTTAATCCAATTCAAAACACGAGTGTTTGAGTTATGGTATACCCCACAATTCCTGCCCTTGCTCCTCCTTTCCCACCCTCACACCTCTGACCCCACCCTCACGCTGCAGCCTGCCCCCCCCACCCCCCCCCATACAGATTCACTGCACAACACTAACAACAAACAATCTGCATTCATACAGCGCCTTTCCTGGAGCTTTGTCAAACAAACTGTGGCATTGAGTACGATATGGTTATGTCGCCATGTGTTGCCAGTAGCTCGGGCACAGAGTTTGTGTTCAGGAGGAGATTGAGACGGGAGGCCAGGGGTTTAGGGAGGGAATTCCAGAGCTTAGACCTCAGCAACTTCATGTAAACATCCTTTACCATTTGTTGCCTCTTCATTAAGGGAGTTCTATTAGCTCGGTGCTGGGGGACCGTGTACATCAGTGTGTGGCTCAGAGATGGTTACTGCTGTGTAACCAGTTCTCGCGTGTTGCGACACATCCTACATTTAACAAGCTTAATTATAATAATTTACATTGCAGATGGAAAGAAAGCTCTCCGGAGACGTTCACTGACGCCTTTGTTGAAGAGTTGAAAGTTAATCAACTTACGGATTTTAATTTTTACAAATTAATCTACAGAAGAGAATTCAAACACTGCCATGGGCAATGCAGGAGGTACTTCCCCGTCCCAAATTATCCTGTCCCGTCTGCCACGGGAATCGTAGTGGGCAGGACGCGGCCCATGACCGAAACATGGAATCATGGAACCCTACAGTGCAGAAAGAGGCCCTTCAGCCCATCGAGTCTGCACCGAACACAATCCCACCCAGGTCCTACTTCCATATCCCGACACATTTACCCACTAATCCCTCTAACCTACGCATCCCTGGACACCAAGGGGCAATTTCTTTGCGTGGCCAATCAACCTAACCCGCACATCTTTGGACTGTGGGAGGAAACCAGAGTTCAGATCAGCCATGATCTTATTGAACGGCGGGGCAGGCTCAAAGGGCTAGATGGCCTACTCCTGCTCCTATTCCTTATGTTCCTGGAGGAAACCCACGCAGACACGAGGAGAACGTGCAAACTCTACACAGACATTGACCCGAGCTGGGGATCGAACCCAGGACCCCGGAGTTGTGAAGCAGCAGTGCTGACCACTGTGCTGTCCCACATCCTTGGATATTTTGGTCCTGAGGCGCGTGTGGCTGGAAGATCCCAATCTAAGTGTGTTCACAAGATCTCAACGTGGTTTAGAAGAAGAAGGCCATTCAGCCCATCTTCTTTCATCAACCAATATCCCCCCCATAACCCCAACCCCTAATCCTCTGGTTTTTCAATATGAGCCGAATTTTCCAGTCCTTCTGCCAGAGGGAATTACCATTCCTGCCGGTGATGGTTTGCCCCCAAGGCGGGTTCCCAGGTGGCACGAACAGCCACTGACACAAAGCCATCAGTGGGATAGGAAGATCCCACCGCCAGCAGCCAATGGCGAGCTGCCTTTGCTACTAATCAAAAAGGCATGGAGGGAGGGGGGGATCTGGGGTGGAGGTGGGGGTGGAATTCACCGTCACTGTTGTTCTCTGCTGACCAGAAGTACACACGATAGCCGTGTGGCCATTCCACACGGTGAGCTCCCCAGCAACAGGCGAGGAGAACGATGGGGGCACTCCAGCAGAGGGACTGGAAAATTGTGGGGCCACCTCCTCCTCTGGAAATCCCACTGCAGTGGGAGGGGCATCCCACCCTATGTGCTCAAAGGTAAATTTGATTTGATTCGATTTGTTATTGTCACATAAGAACATAAGAAATAGGAGCAGGAGTAGGCCATCTGGCCCTTCGAGCCTACCCCGCCATTCAATAAGATCATGGCTGATCTGTCGTGGCTCAGTTCCACATTCTCGTCCTCTCCCCATAACCCTTAATCCCCTTGAGCGAGGCAGCCTCCACCACTTCAACGGGCAGAGAATTCCAGAGATTCACCACCCTTTGAGTGAAGAAGTTCCTCCTCAACTCTGTTCTAAACCGCCCCCCCTTTATCTTGAGGCTGTGCCCCCCAGTCCTACTGTCTTTTTTGAGCGGGAAGAGTCTCTCCACCTCTATCCTATCCATCCCATTCATCATCTTATACGTCTCAATGAGATCTCCCCTCACTCTTCTAAACTCTAACGAGTACAAGCCTAGTTTATTCAACCTCTCCTCATAGCTCAACCCCCTCAACTCCGGATGTATTAGTATATGTTGAAAAGTTCTTGCACACTGTACAGACAAAGCATACCGTTCATAGAGAAGGAAAGGAGATAGTGCAGAATGTAGTCTTATAGCTGGGGTGTAAAAAAATTTAATGCAAGGTAAGTCCATTCAAAAGTCTGGTGGCAGCAGGGAAGAGTCAGTTGGTCCGTGACCTCAGACTTTTCTATCTTTTTCCTGATGGAAGAAGGTGGAAGAGAGAATGTCCGGGGTGCGTGGGGGTCCTTAATGATACTGGCTGCTTTACCGAGGCAGCGGGAAGTGTAGGCAGAGTCAATGATGGGAGGCTGGTTTGCCTGATGGATTGGGTTACATTCATGACCTTTTGTAGTTTCTTGCTCTGGTTTCCTCCCAAATTCCAAAGATGTATAAATTGGGAGGATGAGTGGGGTAAATATTTGGGATGATGGGAATAGGGCCTGGATGAGGTGCTCAGTCCGAGATTCAGTGCAGACTCAATGGGCCGAATGGCCTCCTTCTGCATTGTTGGGATTCGCTCTTTTCCCCTCAATAGTTGACTTGACATTCTTCCAGAACCCTTTAAAGGGCAACGCTCCAAAAGCTCATGCTACCAAATAAATCTGCTGGATTTTAACCTGGTGTTGAGGGACTACTTACTGTAACATCACTCAAAGCAGATTAACTGATGACCATCTCGGGGTTGTCTGTGGGATTTGCTGTACACAGCACAGTTACAATGCTCCACAGATTTCAGTCAGTGCCCAGACTGAACTGTTCAGGTTAAAAGCAAATTACTGTAGATGCTGGAATCAGAAGCAAAAAACATAAGACGCTGGAAAATCTCAGCGGGTCTGACAGCATCCGTGGAGAGAGAATAGAGGCAGCGAGACAGGTGCTGTCAGACCTGCTGAGGTTTTCCAGTGTTTTCTGGTTTTACATCCTACACAGGTATCAGCTCTTGCGCTCACTGGCATATGCCTCAAACTCAACATTTCTCACTGCTGGATTTGATTTGATCCATCATGTACTGGGGTACAGGGAAATGCAGGCACAGTGGCACAGTGTTTAGCTGCCTCACAGCACCAGGGCCCTGGGTTCGATTCCCGGCTTGGGTCAATCTCTGTGCGGAATCTGTATGTTCTCCCTGTGTTTGCGTGGGTTTCCTCCGGGTGAACTGGTTTCGTCCCACAGTCCAAAGAAGTGTGGGTTAGGTGGATTGGCTGTGCTAAATTGCCCCTTAGTGTAAGGGGGACTAGCTAGGGTAAATGCATGGGGTTATGGGCATAGGGGCTGGGTGGGACTGTGGCGGGTGCAGACTCAATGGGTAGTCTCCTCCTGCACTATAAGATTCTATGAAAAGTATTGTTTCTTGCACGCTATACAGACAAAGCATACTGTTCATAGAGTACATAGGGGAGAAGGAGAGGAACAGAATGTAGTGTTGCAGTTACAGATAGGATGTAGAGAATAATCAGCTTAATGCGTGATAGGATCAATTCAAATCCCTCCACAGACAATCCCCTCCCTCCTTCTGCATCCTCCTCCAACCTCTACAACCCTCCTTCTCTCTGCGTCCTCCTCCAGCCTCTGCCCAGTGCTTCTAACCAGTGGGTCCACAGCTTCCGACCAGTGCAGTTGCTCAGTGACGATGGTGGTGCTGGGTCTACTGATATTTGTCATTTATGTTAGTGATCTGGATGAGAATGTAGGAGGGACATGGTTAGTAAGCTGGCAGATGACACCAAGATTGGTGGTGTACTGGACAAGAAGGTTATTGCAATGGGATCTTGATCAATTGGGCCAGTGGGCTGATGAACAGCAGATGGATTTAAATTTAGACAAATGCAAGGTGATGCATTTTGATAGACTGAGTCAGGGCAGGACTGACTCAGTTCATGGTAGGGCGTTGGGGAGAGTTACAGAGCAAAGAGATATGGGAGTACAAGTTCATAGCTCCTTGAGAGTGGAGTCACAGCTGGACAGAGTGGTGAAGAAAGCATTCAGCCCCCACACACTCTCAGGAACACCCTCCCCCAATCCGAGAAACAAATTGGCCGCAACTAAAATAAGCAGCAGAGAGATGTTAGACTTCTATGGAGGACAGCAAATGTTGTCCCATTGTTTAAGAAGGGGAGAAGGGACTTCCCTGGGAATTATAGACCGGTGAGTCTTACTTCTGTGGTGGGTAAGGTTTTGGAAAGGATTATTAGAGACAGGATTTATAGTTATTTGGAGAGTAATGAATTGATTAGAGACAGTCAGCATGGTTTTATAGCGGGTAGGTCGTGCCTTACTAACCTTATCAAGTTCTTTGAGAAAGTGACCAAAGAGGTGGATAGGGGTAAGGCAGTTGATGTGGTGTATATGGATTTTAGCAAGGCGTTTGATAAGGTTCACCATGGTAGGCTTCTGCAGAAAATGCAGATGTATGGGATTGGGGGTGATCTAGGTAATTGGATCAGGAATTGGCTAGCAGATAGGAGACAGAGAGTGGTGGTTGATGGTAAATATTCATCATGGAGTTCGGTTACGAGTGGTGTGCCTCAGGGATCTGTTTTGGGGCCACTGCTGTTTGTAATTTTTATTAATGATCTGGATGAGGGTAGCCATGATCTTATTGAATGGCGGGGCAGGCTCGAAGGGCCAGATGGCCTACTCCTGCTCCTATTTCTTATGTTCTTATGTTCTTACAGTTGGGTGGATTAGTAAGTTTGCTGATGACACCAAAGTCGGAGGTGTGGTAGATTGTGAGGAAGGGTGTCATAGTTTGCAGGATGACTTAGAAAGGTTGCAGAGCTGGGCTGAGAGGTGGCGGATGGAGTTTAATGTGGAGAAGTGTGAGGTAATTCATTTCGGTAGGAATAACAGATGTGTTGAGTATAGGGCTAACGGGAGGACTTTGAATAGTGTGGAGGAGCAGAGGGATCTAGGTGTATGTGTACATAGATCCCTGAAAGTTGGGAATCAAGTAGATAAGGTTGTTAAGAAGGCATACGGTGTCTTGGCATTTATTGGTAGGGGGATTGAATTTAGGAGTCGCAGCGTCATGATGCAACTGTACACAACTCTGGTGCGGCCACACTTGGAGTTTTGTGTGCAGTTCTGGTCCCCACATTACAGGAAGGATGTAGAGGCTTTGGAGAGGGTGCAGAGGAGGTTTACCAGGATGTTGCCTGGTATGGAGGGGAGATCCTATGAGGAGAGACTGAGAGATTTGGGGTTGTTTTCGCTGGAAAGAAGGCGGCTAAGAGGGGATCTCATTGAAACATATAAGATGATTAGAGGTTTAGACAGGGTAGATAGTGATAGCCTTTTTCCTAGGATGGAGAAAGCTAGCACGAGGGGGCACGACTTTAAATTAAGGGGGAGTAGTTATAGGACAGATGTCAGGGGTAGGTTCTTTACCCAGAGGGTGGTGAGGGACTGGAATGCCCTGCCAGCTGCAGTTGTAAATGCACCTAGTTTGGGGGCATTTAAGAGATCTGTGGATAGGTTTATGGATGGAAAGGGATTGGTTTAGGCTAGTGGGTCATTGTTTTGTAACTGGTCGGCGCAACATCGTGGGCCGAAGGGCCTGTTCTGCGCTGTAGTGTTCTATGTTCTATGTTCTATGGACTATGTCTGTTTCACGCCGATTCTGGATGGGTGAACACGGTATAAAGGGGGAAGTGCCAGTAAAGTTGAACGTGCAGCCTATTAAGTCAATTTAAATGCACGCAAATACATTTAAATGGCCATCGCGACCTTTACGTATGATCCCGATCGCAGTCATTTTCAGGCCTTGGTAAAGGGGGAACTGGCATGGAGGTGGGCGCAGATGGCGTGACTTGCCTCACGCCCGAGGTTACCAAGTTTTCACACCCAAAAACGGGCACAAGTCAATGGTAAAATTGGGCTCAGGACTCATGTTGGCCAGACACCTTCTCCCCAACCAACTGCACTCATGTTGGCTCCTGGGTGAAAGAAAGATAAACTTGAAAAAGAACCAAGGTCAATGAGGAAAGGATTCTGGAAACTTCCTCTCTCTGAACCCAGGAGACGGCAACATAATGCTCATGCTGCAGATAATCCAGTGGTCTGGGTTAATGAGACATATTGTGGTAAATGGTGAGAGTTTAAATCCAATTAATAAATCTGAATAAAACATTAGCTTCAGAAATAATAACCATGAAACTATTGGAGAGATTGGAAAAACCCATCTGGTTTTCTAATGCTCTATAGGGAAGGAAATCTGCCACCCTTACCTGGTCTGGGGTTGTTTTCGCTGGAAAGAAGGCGGCTAAGAGGGGACCTTATTGAAACATATAAGATGATTAGAGGTTTAGACAGGGTAGATAGTGATAGCCTTTTTCCTAGGATGGAGAAAGCTAGCATGAGGGGGCACGACTTTAAATTAAGGGGGGGTAGTTCTAGGACTGATGTCAGGGGTAGGTTCTTTACCCAGAGGGTGGTGAGGGACTGGAATGCCCTGCCAGCTGCAGTTGTGAATGCACCTAGTTTGGGGGTGTTTAAGAGATCTGTGGATAGGTTTATGGACGAAAAGGGATTGGTTTAGGCTAGTGGGTCATTGTTTTGTAACTGGTCGGCGCAACATCGTGGGCCGAAGGGCCTGTTCTGCGCTGTAATGTTCTATGTTCTATGGTCTGGCCTACATGTGTCTACAGAGCCACAGCAATGTGGTTGACTCTCAACTGCCCTCTGAAATGGCTTAGCAAGCCCCTTAGTCAAATTTAAAGTTTATGTATTTAGAGTTTATTTACGTGTCACAAGTAGGCTTACATTAACAATGCAATAAAGTCACTGTGTAAATCCCCTAGTCGCCACAAGTCCAGCACCTGTTCGGGTACACTGGGGGAGAATTTAGCATGGCCAATGCACCCTAGCCAGCAAGCCATTCAGACTAAGGGAGGAAACCAGAGCACCCGGAGGAAACCCACGCAGACACGGGGAGTTTCAAACCAAATCAAACCACCAGAGTGAAAAGTGCTGTGGATGTACCTAGAATTACTGAAAATCCCTGCAGTGTAGAACGAGGCTATTGTTTAAGAAGGGCAGCAGGGATCATCCAGAAAATTATAGGCCGGTGAGCCTTACGTCAGTGGTAGGAAAATTATTGGAAAAGATTTTAGGGACAGGATTAACTCGCATTTGGAAACAAATGGACTTATTAGTGATAGAGAGCACGATTTTGTGCCTCACTAATTTGATTGAGTTTTTCGAGGGAGTGATAAAGATGATAGATGAGGGAAAGGCAGCGGATGTTGTATACATGGACCTCAGTAAAGCCTTTGACAAGGTACCTACTTCATGGTAGGCTGATATGAAAGGTGAAGTCACACAGGATCAGAGAGGGGCTGACAAGATGGATACAAAACTGGCTTGGCTTGACAGCGCAGAGTCGCTGAACAGAGACTGATAGCCAAGTTCCGCACACATGAGGACGGTCTCAACAGGGATCTTGGGTTCATGTCGCACTATCTGTAACCTCCGTGACTTGCCTGGGTTTGCAAAACCTCACTTACTGTACTGTCTGGAGACAATACACATCTCTTTAAACTGTGATCAGTGCTCCTTCCACTCACATTATCAGCCACTTTAAGACTTGAACAGCAGGTTAGGTGTAAGGATTCGCATTCTAATCAGCAACTGTCTGTGCTTTATATGCTCTGTCTGAGGCCAGAACTCTCCATTCACCTGACGAAGAGGGTAACCTCGAAAGCTTGTGAGAATATTATCAAATAAATCGGTTGGACTAAAACCTGGTGTTGTCAGACTTTTTACTGTCTTGGCCAAAGAACACAGTAAGAAGTCTCACAACACCAGGTTAGAGTGTTGTGAGACTTCTTACTGTGTTTAACCCAGCCCAACGCCGGTATCTCTACATCTTGGCCGAAGAAGACAGAGGGTAACAGTAGAGGGGTGTTTTTCTGAATGGAAGGTTGTGACTAGCGGTGTTCCACATGGATCAGTTCTGGGACCTTTTTGTTTGTAGTATACATAAATGATTTGGAGGAAAAGATAGCTGGTCTGATTAGTAAATTCACAGAAGATGCAAAAAAATTGATGGACTTGCGGATAGTGAAGAGAATTGTCAGACTATACAGCAAGATGTAGGCCACTTGGAGACTTGGGCGGAGAAATGGCAAATGGAGTTTAATCTGGACAAGTGTGAGGTAATGCATTTTGGAAGGTCCAATGCATGTCGGAATTATACAGTAAATGGTAAAATCTTTCGGAGTATTAACAGGCAGAGGGATCTGGGCATACATGTCTACCAATCACTGAAAGTGGCAATGCAGATGGATGAGGTAGTTCAGAAAGCATACGGGATGCATGCTTTCATCGGTCAGGGCATTGAGTATAAAATTGGCAGTTCAGGCTGCAGCTGTACAGAACCTTAGTTAGGCTTCATTTAGAATATTGTGTACAATTCCATACTACCAGAAGGATGTGGATTCTTTGGAGAGGGTACAGAAGAGGCTAATCAGGATATTTCCTGGCATAGTATTAGCTATGAGGAGAGTTTGGATATACTCACTTTGTTCTCACTGGAACGATGAAGGATGAGGGGTGACCTGATGGAGGTTTACAAGATTATGAGGGGCACGGACAGAGTGGATAGTCAGATACTCTTTCCTAGGGTAGAAAAGTCAAGTACTCGGGTTTAAGGTGTGTGAGGAAAAGTTTAGAGATGTGCGAGGTAAGTTTTTTTTTAAACACAGGGAGCAGTGAATGTCTGGAACACACTGCCCAGGGAGGGGGTGGGAGTGGGTATTTACCATAGAACCCTACAGTGCAGAAACAGGCCCTTCGGCCCATCGAGTCTGCACCGAACACAATCCCACCCAGACCCTATCCCCATATCCCTACACATTTTACCTGCTAATCCCTCTAACCTACACATCCCAGGACACTAAGGGGCAATTTTAGCATAGCCAATGAACCTAACCCGCACATCTTTGGACTGTGGGAGGAAACCGGAGCACCCGGAGAAAACCCACGCAGACACGAGGAGAATGTGCAAACTCCACACAGGCAGTGACCCGAGCCGGGAATCGAACCCAGGACCCTGGAGCTGTGAAGCAGCAGTGCTAACCCACTGTGCTACCGTGCCGCCCATGATAGCAGTATTTAAGGGGCAACTAGACAAATACATGATTAGGATGGGAATGGAAGGATACGGACTCCGTCAGTGCATACAGTTTTAGTTTAGGCAGGCATCACGATCAGCACAGACTTGGAGGGCCGAAGGGCCTGTTCCTGTGCTGTACTCTTCTTTGTTCTTGACTCATTGAGTCTGCACCAACCACAATCCCACTCAGCCCCTCTCCCCATAACCCCGCGTATTTACCCTGCTAGTCCTCCTGACACTAAGGGGCGATTTAGCACGGCCAATCCACGTAACCTGCACATCTTGGTCCACCTGTAACAGGTGGACTGCAAGTGTTCAAGGTGGTGGTACCCCCAGCATCTTCTGAAGGGTGGGCAGGCCAGCCGCTGATACTCACATTCCATGATTAAATGAATAAAGTAGGTGATACGATCGCACCTGCGCAAGGATATTTTGGCCCTGGAGGGAGTGCAGAGGAGGTTTACTAGGCTGATACCGGAGTTGAGGGGATTGAGCTATGAGGAGAGGCTGAATAAACTAGGCTTGTACTCGTTAGAGTTTAGAAGAATGAGGGGAGATCTCATTGAGACGTATAAGATGATGAATGGGATGGATAGGATAGAGGTGGAGAGACTCTTCCCGCTCAAAAAAGACAGTAGGACTAGGGGGCACAGCCTCAAGATAAAGGGGGGGGCGGTTTAGAACGGAGTTGAGGAGGAACTTCTTCACTCAAAGGGTGGTGAATCTCTGGAATTCTCTGCCCGTTGAAGTGGTGGAGGCTGCCTCGCTAAATATTTTCAAGAAGCGGGTTGATGGGTTTTTGATAAGAGAGGGGATTAAGGGTTATGGGGAGAGGGCGGGAAGGTGGAACTGAGCCACGACAGATCAGCCATGATCTTATTGAATGGCGGGGCAGGCTCGAGGGGCCAGATGGCCTACTCCTGCTCCTATTTCTTATGTTCTTATGAGAGTTACAGTGTGAATCGACAGAACACAAGATAGGCCGTTGGGTCTACACTGGAGTTTCTGCTCCGTGGAATCCCTCCTCGCTCACCACTGTTATCTGGAAGGCCCTGCCCACATCATAACCTGGTGTGTCAACGCAGAGCATCTGTACCCGGCACACAGCACGGGCTCAGCGCCCTGGGAAAATCCTATCGGGAGGGAGGGGATGACATTTAAAGTATTTCTATTCCCACAGAAAGAATAAAATATGGGCCTTTGTCAATAAGAATTGTAAACCATCTGAAAGCCAGGGGATTAATGAATAATTCTCGCTGATCCTTGAATGGAGCCCTCGCTATCTGAAAGTAGGTTTGCATTGTGGTATGAAATGAGAAGTTGCTGATATATCAGTGAGCGGGGAGGGGAGGGGGGAGGGTGTTACACACCGGGGGGGGGAAAAGGAATCATTCTGCTCCCCATCCAGACTGAGGCTTATCAGCAAAATGGGATTTCAGCACAACAAGAAAGCTAATTGAAAAGCAGGCTCGCAGATTACACACCGTCTAAACACCAGGGACACAATCTGCCCAAGGAAAATAGACGGGATTCAGAGACTGGAGCTGTAGGGCAGAGAGTGCCCCGTTAAAGAGTGTCCCGTTAAACAGCGTCCCGTTAAAGGGCCTCCCCTCCAAATACGTTCCTATTTCTCATCACCCTCTTTAACAAGGTCCTGTTACACGCAGAGTCTGTTCAAAGCCGGGTTCTCCCAGCTCCTGGGACATCTGGATCTGCTACAAAACTGGCAGGAATCACCACTGGCCACTAGCACAGGCCACAGACACTGACCACGCCGGGGGGGGGGGGTTGTGTTTGAGGGGGGTGGTTGTGGGGGGGTGGGGGAGGGGTGGTGGCAGGCTCAGGAGGTCATGGAAGTCCCTGGCTGGTTGGGAATGTGGCTGTGCGACGCTCTGGGTTGGGGCCTGTGTAGGAGCTATGAAGAAAGGGCTGTGAAAAGGCACAGAGTGAAGGGACACATGTTGGTGGTCAGGTAGGGGGACCCCACTGGGAAGGCCCCAGTGCCTTGACGTTGACGGGTGGGGGGTGTAGTGGAACATCCCATCGATGAGGTTGGGGTCCGGCGGGGGGTGGGGAAGCTCTGGTGTCCGTGAGGGAAGGAGGGGGTCTCCTAGTGCGCCGAGAGATTGGAGCGTTCTTGCGATCTGTCACCGAGAGATTTGGGGCTCACTGGTGTGAACCCATAGAACCCTACAGTGCAGAAACAGGCCCTTCGGCCCATCGAGTCTGCACCGAACACAATCCCACCCAGACCCTATCCCCATATCCCTACACATTTTACCTGCTAATCCCTCTAACCTACACATCCCAGGACACTGAGGGGCAATTTTAGCATAGCCAATGAACCTAACCCGCACATCTTTGGACTGTGGGAGGAAACCGGAGCACCCGGAGAAAACCCACGCAGACACGAGGAGAATGTGCAAACTCCACACAGGCAGTGACCCGAGCCGGGAATCGAACCCAGGACCCTGGAGCTGTGAAGCAGCAGTGCTAACCACTGTGCTACCGTGCCGCCCTTAGGCCCCGCCTCCCACGAACTGACATGAACCTCACAACTCTTCAAAAAAATGACTAAATGTGGGACAACTGTGGCACAGATTGGCCCAGTTGTCTCACTGTGAAGTCACTTTGTCATTTTCTGGGAAATTTCCACCCAGTGTCTTGTCTAAGAGCATCCCTTTTAAAAAGCATTCTGTGTACAGTGTCCCGTTTAACAGCATCCCATTAAACTGTGTCCTGTTTAGACCAGAAGATATTGGAATAGAATTAGGCTGCACAGCGGGTTAGCACTGCTGCCTCACAGCATCAGGGACCCAGATTTGATTCCCGGCTTGGGTCACTGACTGTGTGGAGTCTGCACATCCTCCCCGTGTCTGCCTAGGTTTCCCCCCACAGTCCAAAGACGCGCTGGTTAGGTGCATCAGCCGTGCTAAATTCTCCCCCAGTGTATCCAAACAGGTGCCGGAGTGCAGCAACTAGGGGATTTTCACAGTAACTTCATTGCAGTGTTAATGTAAGTCTACTTGTGACAAGAATTAATGAAAAAAACTTATTAGACAACGCACCACTCCATCATTTGGGTGGCGAGCACTGCTGCCTCATAGTGGGTTCAATTCCAGTCTCGGGTCACTGTCTATGTGGAGTTTGCACATTCTCCCCGTGTCTGCGTGGGTTTCCTCCAGATGCCCCAGTTTCCTCCCACAGTCCAAAAGATGTGCAAGTTAAGTGGATTGGCCATGCTAAATTGCTCCTCAGTGTCAGGGGGACTAGCAGGGTGATTACGTGGGTTTATGGGGATCGGGCCTGGATGGGATTATTGTTGCTGCAGGCCAAATGGATTCGAAGAAAGAATATCCAGGTGCCCAGTACCAAAATACAAGGACACTTTGTAAAACAGCACGGCAAATTTCCCTGTCACGGACAACCTTGAAAACTCAGACACTGCTACCCACTGACCTGTGTGGCAGCAAAGGCTGAAATTGGGTCCAGCGTGCTTGGAGAACCATCTACATCACACTCAGCAACCCTCAGAGGAAAGTCAGGAATGGTACAGCTGCACCATCTCTCTGAGTACCAACAACAACTACATGGCCAGCCAGTTCGGAGAACGTTGATGCCTTGGTCAGGAGAACACCGACACAAGACAATGATGTCACTTACAGGGTGGATGTACTCGAGACCTCCACCGTTGCTGGATGCACGAAGCTCAAATACGGCAGATCCACAAGCATCAATACTGTTCAAATGTGCAGTGAGTAATGCAACAGGATCACAGAAACATAGAAACCAGATGCAGGAGAAGGCCATTCAACCCTTCAAACCATTCATTTACATCATGGCTGATCATACGAGGGGGGGTCTTTTACACAGAGGATGGTGGGTGCCTGGAACACATTGCCAGGGAAGGTGGTGGAAGCAGATACGGTCGTGACTTTTAAAGGGCTTCTGGACAAATACATGAATAGGATGGGAATAGAGGGATATTGTTCCCGGAAGGGTAGGGGTTTTAGTTAAGTCGGGCAGCATGAACGGTGCAGGCTAGGAGGGCCGAAGGGCCTGTTCCTGTGCTGTAATTTTCTTTGTTCTTTGTTGACTCTCTATGTGGAGTCTGCACATTCTCCTCGTGTCTGTATGGGTTTTCTCCGGGCGCACCGGTTTCCTCCCACAGTCCAAAGATGTGCGGGTTATGTGGATTGGCTACGCTAAATTGACCCTAGTTTTAGGGGGCATTGCAGGGTAAATATATGGGGTTACAGGAATAGGCTGGTAGATGTCGGTGCATAGTCAATGGGAGAATGGCCTCCTTCTGTACTGGAGGAATTCTATGATTTTATGCCAGGCCTGCCATCCCAGGTAAACCTTCCCTGATAAACTCCATCTATAAGAAGGACATCCTTCCTTAGATAAGGACACCAAAACTGCACACAATACCCCAGGTGTGGCCTCACCAACACCCTGTACAATTGCAGCAGAACACCCCTATCCCTATACTCAAATCCTCTCGCTATGAAGGCCAACATATCATTTGCCTTCTTCACTACTTGTTATACCTGAGAAGTTTACTTCTTATAGTGTTTAACCCAGTCCAACGCTGGCATCTCCACATCATGCTATACCTGTTGCAGAAGAACTCCAAGGTCTTGCTGAGTATCCACGTCTCTCAATTTACACCCATTCAAATAATAATCTGTCTTCTTATTATTGAATCATTGAATCCTACAGTGCAGAAAGAGGCCATTTGGCCCATCGAGTCTGCACCGACCACAAACCCACCCAGGCCCTACCCCCATATCCCTATATATTTTACCCACTAATCCCTCTAACCTATGTATCTCAGGACACTAAGGGACAACTTTTAGCACGGCCAAACAACCTAACCTGCACATCTTTGGACTGTGGGAGGAAATCGGAGAACCCGGAGGAAACTCACGCAGACACGAGGTGAATGTGCAAACTCCACACAGACAGTGACCCGAGCCGGGAATCGAACCTGGGTCCCTGGAGCTGTGAAGCAGCAGCGCTAACCACTGTGCTACCGTGCCGCCCACAGCTGTCAACTGAATTTTAGCAATGACCTAGGTAAGGAATTACTCATATTTTCAAATTTGCATTTACATGGCACCTATCTCACAGTAAGATGTCCTGGAATGCTTCACTGAGCTCAAGGTTTGATACACACACAGCTATATAAGCAGCAAGTGACCAAAAGCTCGGCGAAAGAGAGGCAGGCTTAGAGAACCCGTCTTGAAGGAGGAGGGAGAGGTGGGCAGGCTGAGACCTTCAGGGAGGGAACTCCAGGACTCGAGGTAGATGAAGGCAGGGCCGCCAATAGCAGCGAAGCGATGGAATCCAGGGATGCAAGAGGCTGGAATCGGAGGGGCACATACACCTCGAGAGGTTGTATCAGCTGTGGTGGGGGGGGAGAGGCAGGGTGGGGGAGTTAGAGAGAGAGAGAGAGAAGGGGGGAGGGGAAAGGGGGCAAAGCCATGGAGGGGTTTGGAAAGCTCGGGCGCGAATTTTAAAGCGGTGAATTTTAAAGACAATCCTGCTTTTTATAATAACTGGTTGGGAGTGAAGTGTTTTGCCGTGCCTCCGAGATGTGAGGAAACGATCACATCACTTTGCACCTTTCACAGATCGTTTCCAAGCAGACTGAGTTAATGAACCACTTCCCTTACCCAGCTGCTTGCTACTAAACAGTTAAAAAATAATGAGTGTTATTCTCAGCAGGATGGCTGGAAGAGGCCAAGGTGCAGGTCTGTCACTCGATTTCACTCCCCACTCACCACTCGCTGTCTAGCACATACCTGACAGGCACCTGTAATGGGGGAGATCAGGATCATTCGGAGCGGCAGAGTGGCTATATACAGTAAGTGGCAGAACGCTTGGGAGTGTGAATCGGCAGAGGGATCTGGGTGTACAGGTACACAGGTCACTAAAAGTGGCAATGCAGGTGGAGAAGGTACATAAGAACATAAGAACATAAGAAATAGGAGCAGGAGTAGGCCATCTAGCCCTTCGAGCCTGCCCCGCCATTCAATAAGATCATGGCTGATCTGTCGTGACTCAGCTCCACCTTCCCGCCCTCTCCCCATAACCCTTAATCCCCTCTCTTATCAAAAACCCATCAACCCGCTTCTTAAAAATATTTAGTGAGGCAGCCTCCACCACTTCAACGGGCAGAGAATTCCAGAGATTCACCACCCTTTGAGTGAAGAAGTTCCTCCTCAACTCTGTTCTAAACCGCCTCCCCTTTATCTTGAGGCTGTGCCCCCTAGTCCTACTGTCTTTTTTGAGCGGGAAGAGTCTCTCCACTTCTATCCTATCCATCCCATTCATCATCTTATACGTCTCAATGAGATCTCCCCTCATTCTTCTAAACTCTAACGAGTACAAGCCTAGTTTATTCAGCCTCCCCTCACAGCGCAATCCCCTCAACTCCGGTATCAGCCTAGTAAACCTCCTCTGCACTCCCTCCAGGGCCAAAATATCCTTGCGCAGGTGCGGCGTCCAAAACTGCACACAGTACTCCAGCTGCGGCCTCACCAATGCCCTATACAGCTGCAGCAAGACCTCCCTACTTTTATATTCAATCCCCCTCACTATGAAGGCCAGCATCCCATTCGCCTTCCTGACCACCTGCTGCACCTGCAAGCTGGGTTTTTGCGACTCATGCACAAGGACCCCGAGGTTTAAAAATTGGCAAGTCACGTTGCAGCTTTATAGAACCTTACTTAGGCCGCACTTACAATAAAGTGTTCAGTTCTGGTCGCCACACTACCAAAAGGATGTGGAGGCTTTGGGGTGGGTGCAGAAAAGATTTACCAGGATGTTGTCTGGCATGGAGGACATCAGCCACGAGGAGAGGTTGGAGAAACTTGGTTTGTTCTCACTGAAACAACGAAGGTTGAGGGGAGACCTGATAGAATTCTCCAAGATTATGAGAGGCATGGACAGAGTGGATAGTCAGAAGCTTTTCGCCAGAGTGGAAGAGTCAATTACTAGGGGGACACAGGTTTAAGGTGCAAGGGAAAAGGTTTAACGGAGATGTACAACGCAGATTTTATACAGAGTAGTGAGTGCCTGGACCTCGCTGCCAGGGGAGGTAGTGGAAGCAGATACAGTAATGACTTTTAAGGGGTTTCTTGACAAATACATGAATAGGATGGGAATGGATGGATATGGTCCCTGGAAGGGTAGGGGGCTTTAGTTCAGTCGGGCAATGTGGTCAGTGCAGGCTTGGAGGGCCGAAGGGCCTGTTCCTGTGCTGTAATTTTCTTTGTTGTGTGTTAGCACTGCTGCTTCACAGGGACCCTGGGTTCGATTCTTGCATGAGTCTCTGGCTGTATGGAGTTTGCACATTCTCCCATGGTCATATGAGTTTCTTCCGGGTGTTCCCACAGTCCAAAGCTGTGCAGGTTGGTTGCATTGGCCGTACTAAATTACCCCTTAGTGTTAGCAGAATTAGCTAGGGTAAATACATGGGGTTACAGGGATAGGGCCTGGGTGGGATTGTTGATGTTGCAGGCTCGACGGGCTGAATGGCCTCCTTCTGCACTGTAGGGATTCTATGATTCTAATTTTCTCTCTCAGAGGGTCATGAATCTTTGGATCTTTCTTCCCCAGGGAGCAGTGAGGCAGGCTGGTTGAACAGAGCTGGATAGATTGTTCAGAGAGTCAAAGGTTATCAGCGGAGAGGCATAATGTGGCTTTGAGGTCGCAATCCAGGATCATATTGAATACTGGAGCAGGCTAGAGGGGCCAAATGGCCTACTCCTGCTCCTAATTCACATCTTCACCTCACTGGAAAAGGCTTTTCAGTCTATGGCATATAACAATTTGCTTCACCCAGCAACCCCACTGCCTCTCCCTCCCCATAGTCCTGTACCAATCCCAAATTAATCCCACTGCCCTTCCCTCCCCATAGCCCTGTACCAATCCCAAATTAATCCCACTGGCCTTCCCTCCCCATAGCCCTGCATCAATCCCAAATTCATCCCCCTGTCCCCTCCCTCCCCATAGCCCTGCATCAATCCCAAATTCATCCCCCTGTCCCCTCCCTCCCCATAGTCCTGTACCAATCCCAAATTAATCCCACTGCCCTTCCCTCCCCATAGCCCTGCATCAATCCCAAATTCATCCCCCTGTCCCCTCCCTCCCCATAGTCCTGTACCAATCCCAAATTAATCCCACTGCCCTTCTCTCCCCATAGCCCTGTACCAATCCCAAATTAATCCCACTGCCCTTCCCTCCCCATAGCCCTGCATCAATTCCAAATTAATCCCCCTGTCTCCTCCCTCCCCATAGCCCTGTATCAATCCCCAAACTAATCCCACTGCCCCGCTCTCTCCCCATAGCTCTGTATCAATCCCCAAACTAATCCCACTGCCCCGCTCTCTCCCCATAGCCCTGTATCAATCCCCAAACTAATCCCACTGCCCCACTCTCTCCCCATAGCCCTGTATCAATCCCCAAACTAATCCCACTGCCCCACTCTTTGCCCAATATCGGAGTGATCCGCGTTGCGGTTCAGACCACAATCATAGAAACTAGAAGCAGGAGGCCATTTGGCCCTTCGAGCCTGCTCGCCATTCATTTTGATCATTGCTGATCATCAAATTCAATATCCTGATCCCCCTTCCCCCCATATCCTTTGATTCCTTCAGCCTCAAGAACTACATCTAATTTCTTCTTGAAATCACACAGCCATTTGGCTTCAACTACTTTCTGTGGGAGTGAATTCCACACATTCCCCACCCTCTGGGTGAAGAAATTTCTCCTCACCTCAGTTCTAAAAGGTTTACCCCTTATCCTCAAACTATGACCCCTAGTTCTGGATTCTCCCACCATCGGGAACATTCTTTCTGAATCTACCCTGTCTCACCCTGTTAGAATTTTTCTACGAAATCCTCTCTCACTCTTCTAAACTCCAGTGAATTTAATTCTAACAGTGAATATAGTCTCTCCTCATATGACAGACCTGCCATCCCAGGAATCAGTCTGGTAAACCTTCATCGTCCACCCTCGATAGCAAAGACATCCTTCCTCACATAAGGACACCAAAACTGCACACAATATTCCAGATGTGGCCTCACCAACACCCTATACAACTGCAGCAAAACATCCCTACCCCTGTACTCAAATCCTCTCGCTATGAAGGCCCCCACCAACCCCCACCAACATAAATTTAAAGAATTTAGGAAGCATGGTTAGTAAGTTTGCAGATGACTCCAAGATTGGTGGCATAGTGGACAGTGAAGAAGGTTATCTCGGATTGCAATGGGATCTTAATCGATTGGGCCAGTGGGCCAATGAATGGCACATGGAGCTTAATTTAGATAAATGTGAGATGATGCATTTTGGTAGATTGAATTGAGGCAGGCCCTATTCAGTTAATGGTGGGACACTGGGGAGAGTTATAGAACAAAGAGATCCAGGGGTACAGGTTCATAGCTCCTTGAAAGTGGAATCACAGATGGACAGGGTGGTGAAGAAGGCATTCTTGGTCTCATTAGTTAGAACATTGAATACAGGAGTTGGGACAAACATAAGAACATAAGAAATAGGAGCAGGAGTAGGCCATCTAGCCCTTCGAGCCTGCCCCGCCATTCACTAAGATCATGGCTGATCTGAAGTGGATCAGTTCCACTTTCCCGCTTTCTCCCCATAACCCTTAATTCCCTTATCTATCAGAAATCTATCTACCCGTGACTTAAACATATTCAACGAGGCAGCCTCCACCACTTCAACGGGCAGAGAATTCCAGAGATTCACCACCCTTTGAGTGAAGAAGTTCCTTCTCAACTCCGTTCTAAACTGCACCCCCCCCCCCCCCTTATTTTGAGGCTGTGCCCTCTAGTTCTGTCTTGTCGAAGTTGTACAAAACATTGTTAAGGCCACTCTTGGAATACTGTGTACAGTTCTGCTCATCCTATTATAGAAAGGATATTATTAAACTAGAAAAAGTGCAGAAAAGTTTTGATAGGATGCTAACAGGACTTGATAGTTTGAATTATAAGGAGAGGCTGGATAGACTGGGACTTTTTTCCCCTGGAGCGTAGGAGACTTAGGGGTGATTTCATCGAGGTCTATAAAATAATGAGGGGTATTGATGAGTTAGATAGTCAACATCTTTTGCCAAAGGTAGGGAAGTCTGAAACGAGAGGACATAGGTTTAAGGTGGGAGGGGAAAGATACAAAGAAACAATTTTTTCATATAGAGGCTGGTGAATGTCTGGAATGAGCTGCGAGAGATAGTGGTAGAGACAGGTACAATTTTGGCTTTTAAAAAGCATTGGGTTTTGAGGGATATGGGCCAAACACAGGCAACTGGGGCTAGCTTAGTAGTTAAAAAAGGGCAGCATGGACAAATTGGGCCAAAGGGCATGTTTCCATGCTGTGAACATCTATGACTCTAAACCATTTGCCTTCTTTACTGCCTGCTGGCAGTGACTGATGCACAAGGACTCCAAAGTCTCATTGAGTATCCATCTCTCTCAATTTATACCCATTCAAGTAATAACCTGTCTTCCTATTATTGCTACCAATGTGGATAACCTCACATTTATCCACATTATACTGCATCTGCCACGCAGATACCCACACACTCAGCCTGTCCAAATCACGCTGAAGCATCTCTGTATCCTCCTCACAGCTCACCCTCCCACCCAACGTTGTATCATCTGCAAATCTGGATCTGGGCGGCACGGTAGCACAGTGGTTAGCACTGCTGCTTCACAGCTCCAGGGTCCTGGGTTCGATTCCCGGCTCGGGTCACTGCCTGTGTGGAGTTCGCACATTCTCCTCGTGTCTGCGTGGGTTTTCTCCGGGTGCTCCGGTTTCCTCCCACAGTCCAAAGATGTGCGGGTTAGGTTCATTGGCTATGCTAAAATTGCCCCTTAGTGTCCTGGGATGTGTAGGTTAGAGGGATTAGCAGGTAAATGTGTAGGGATATGGGGATAGGGTCTGGGTGGGATTGTGTTCGGTGCAGACTCGATGGGCCGAAGGGCCTGTTTCTGCACTGTAGGGTTCTATGCTGGTTCTATAATACATTCAGTTCCCTCTTCCAAATCGTTAATATATATAATGTGAACAGTTGGGGTCCCAGCACAGAGTCCTGCAGAATCCCACTGGTCACTGACCGCCAATCAGAAAAAAGCCCATTTACCACTTACGCCGACTCTTTGCTTCCTATTTGCTAACCAGCTTTCTATCCAATCATCCCACACTCAATTATTTTTAGTGAGTGTGTGCCTGTTTTGGGGAGTTTTAGGAAGCGTGGGTGGGGTGGACGTGAGACAATCACAAACTGGCTGGTGTCAGGCATGGAATCCATCTTTAGGCCCACACCCTATTTTTCTGGATCAGCGTGATCTGCGGCAGGCCGGAAAATCACTCGCTAGATATTTAAGAACATAAGAACATAAGAAATAGGAGCAGGAGTAGGCCATCTAGCCCTTCGAGCCTGCCCAGCCATTTCTTTTGACTGTTCCCCTGGATTGAGTCTGTGCTCCAGTTGAGGGGATTGAGCTATGAGGAGAGGCTGAATAAACTAGGCTTGTACTCGTTAGAGTTTAGAAGAATGAGGGGAGATCTCATTGAGACGTATAAGATGATGAAGGGGATGGATAGGATAGAGGTGGAGAGACTCTTCCCGCTCAGAAAGGACAGTAGGACTAGGGGGCACAGCCTCAAGGTAAAGGGGGGCGGTTTAGAACAGAGTTGAGGAGGAACTTCTTCACTCAAAGGGTGGTGAATCTCTGGAATTCTCTGCCCGTTGAAGTGGTGGAGGCTGCCTCGCTAAATATTTTTAAGAAGCGGGTTGATGGGTTTTTGATAAGAGAAGGGATTAAGGGTTATGGGGAGAGGGCGGGAAGGTGGAGCTGAGTCACGACAGACCAGCCATGATCTTATTGAATGGCGGGGCAGGCTCGAAGGGCCAGATGGCCTACTCCTGCTCCTATTTCTTATGTTCTTATGTTCTTATGTTCTTATGTCCCACAAGATTCTGCAATGCTCACTAACTGCACCCTCCAGACAAACTCCAAAGACTGGCTCACTCACAACCATAACCATCGATTCTCCTCACTGACCCTTCACATAAGAACATAAGAACTAGGAGCAGGAATAGGCCACCTAGCCCTTCGAGCCTGCCCCGCCATTCAATAAGATCGTGGCTGATCTGCATACACGCAACACCCACGTAGACCACTGAACCCATCCATGTCCACTGGCCAAAAGCGGTCAATCCACTGGTTACTGACCACACCTTTACATTGAGTCCGTCTCTGCTTTTGGCTCCGTCTGCTCAACACTGACACCACCCGCTCATGACAAGCGGCTGGCCAATCTCTGTAGCCGCTGACCAATCCCTCTGGCCAATCTCTGTGGCCACTGACCAATCCCTCTGGCCAATCTCTGTAGCCGCTGACCAATCCCTCTGGCCAATCTCTGTAGCCGCTGACCAATCCCTCTGGCCAATCTCTGTAGCCGCTGACCAATCCCTCTGGACAATCTCTGTGGCCACTGACCAATCTCTCTGGCCAATCTCTGTGGCCACTGACCAATCTCTCTGGCCAATCTCTGTGGCCACTGACCAATCCCTCTGGCCAATCTCTGTGGCCACTGACCAATCTCTCTGGCCAATCTCTGTAGCCACTGACCAATCCCTCTGGCCAATCTCTGTGGCCACTGACCAATCTCTCTGGCCAATCTCTGTGGCCACTGACCAATCCCTCTGGCAACTGGCCACTCCCACAACCAATAACCCCATTCATGGACTTATGATTCCGTCTGTGTACTCCACACCTCACAGACTGAGCGGGGTTAGTGGACCAATTGTGGTTCTCCATAAACGGGATTTTCCGGCCACACTCGCCCCAAAATTAAAAAATCCTGCCCGAGGCTAACAGACCTCGCCTGTTACAATTCCCATGGAGGGCAGGACGGGAAAACTTGCCCCAGTGGAGTTAGTGTGCCTTTAATTGTGCAGACTCGATAGGCCAAAGGGCCTTTTCTGCACTGTACCAAACCCACCGCATTCACCTGGCCACAGGCTAGCTCACACGTTCTCCCTGTCGCCCCCTCGCTTTGTACCCCTTTCACCCCAGTGAGTTCCAGCCCACCTTAACTGGCAGCACGGTGGCTCCGTGGTTAGCACTGCTGCCTCACTGTGCTAGGGACCTGGGTCTGATTCCCGGCGCGGGTCACTGTCTGTGCAGAGTCTGCACATTCTCCCCGTGACTGCATGGGTTTCCTCCGGGTTCTCTGGTTTCCTCCCACGGTCCAAAGATGTGCTGGTTAGATGCATTGACCATGCTGGAAATTCTCCCTCAGCATACCCGCTCAGGGGCCGGAGTGTGGCGACTGGGGGAATTTTCGCAGTAACTTATTGTACTGTTAATGTAAGCCTACTTGTGACACTAATAAACAAACTTTAGTTTACTCGGCCTCTCTGCTTCCTTCTTTCTCATGCAGTCTGTCCCTCCAGTCCTGCACTTAGCCCCTTAATGTTGGGCACTCAGTCTCCTTGGCACGACTCTCAGAGCCTCTCCGTACCCAGCCCTGGGATCGCAGTCTCGCCCTCACAGCTCCTGCAGTACAGTTGCAAACCCCCAGCACTGACACAAACTCACTCCACCCAACGGTGACTAATAAGCAATTGCAAAAATATTCATTAATGCAAAATAAATCCCACAAGATATTAGAATTGATATCAATAACGCAGAATGATGTATAATCCCCATCAATATTAATAAATAGCCATTAACACTGACTAGCGAATGATGACAATTCCATTTCCGTCTGGTAACGCTGCAACATTTTACCATCTGGCTCCACACACAATTATAATTAATAAACTCACCCAGATACCAAATATCAAATTAATTGTTTAGGAATGTGGAAAAATTGGTGCAGCAAAAAGGAATCCATAATTAGACAGGATTGGGTGGGTATCAGACTGATGGATAGAGACAGATGAGATGCTGATTAATAAACAGCGCAGTGTACAGTGAGCTGTATGAATCAGACACTACGTGGGGTATCGCTCCAAGCATCACAATTCCTCCTTCACTCATAAGGTTCATGTTAGATTCAGCCTCTGTACATTTCTACTCCCCAGAGCTACTTTAACGTGTAGTGTTTCATCTGTAGAACCGGCAACTTAGAAATTCCTCTCATCCCCAGCAGTGCCTGGGCAGTGTGCCCTCTCCTTAATATCCTACACACACACACACAAACAAATCGTAATAAACAGACAGACACACATACAGAGGCAAACAGATGCGCACACACTGATATATGCACACAGACAAACAGATACACACATAGGTAAACTGCAACACAGTCAAACAGATACTCACACACCCAGACACATGCATGCACATGCACACACATGCAGACATAAACAGATATGCAGACAGGGACATGCGTGCATGTGCACACAAAGAGATACACACTGACACGTAGACACACACACACACACTGACACAGATATACAGACACGCGTGCACACTCACAGACATAAACAGACACTCAGACAGACACCTGCATGCACGAATGCACACACACACACAGACACATGTGCGTATACACACACACACACACACACACACACACACACATACACTCTCAGTTTGTCTTTCTTTGGGTTAACCTCCTCTTTACTGCCCTTCTTAACTCAGTGAGCCAGTAATTCATTGTCCTTGCAGATCTGCAGTTCAGCATTTCTATCTTTCTCTAATTCTAAACACAATCATCACTCAATGTGACCTAATATCAACTTTCCTGGGAACCCAGAGCAGGAATGTACAAATCTGAACCAGCAATGGAAATGGAGCAAGTCTCAGAGATGTTAATGTACTCAGAGAGTAACAGAGTCCACATTGCGCCAATCTGTGAATGGCTTCTGGAGGTTTGGATGACCTGAGGAATGAGACAGATCAAGTAACAACCAGACCAGGAGCAGACTAGCAGTGGTCCCAGAAGAATTGAGTTTATAAATTATGCAGCACACATACACACACACACATCCTTTAGGTTTAACAAACCTGTTTTACAATTAAACAGACTCGAGCAAGTCAATCTTTTTCCATATATAAGCAGTGTAATTCAGAAATCCCAGCTGAATTTTCGCTCCCTCTCTCCCAGAGATATGTAGTTATACCTGAACAACCTACAGAAAATTATTAGCAAAGGGAGGGGGGCGGAGGGGAGGTATAAATATCACAAATAAATATTTCTGCCTCCCACCTTGTTCAAAAGAATCACAGTCAGTTTGTGTAATGGTCCAGACAAATGGTCCATAGCAACACAAACCACCTCAGCAGAGTTTAAAAAGCACATTAGTGATTGTCAGCCAGCTTTGCAGCAGTGCTTCCTTTGCAGCAGTGTATTTTATACAGGCTGCCTTGCTCCTGCTGAAGGTTACAGACCCCTGTGAGCAGTGCCCACATTTGATTTTTTAAAAAAATTCTTGCAAAGGGCAAGGGGCGTGAAGGCATCAGGTCTGGGAACACAGTGCAGCAGGCAGAAATCCACCTGTGAATGCCAAGGTAGCTCTCACTGGAGTTCTGGGATGCATACACACACATACACACACACACACACACACACGCAAATGCACACAGTAGCACACACACACACACAAATGCACACACACACACAAACGCACACACACACACACACAAACAAACACACAAAACATACTAACATGCAAACACTAACACACACACTAATACAGCACACATATAATTTACACATATACATTATATTCACACGTATTTATCACAAATACTCATATACACAGACACACACACAAACACTCACACATACACAGCATTCTAACATGCAAATACTAACACACACACTAACACAGCATACATATAATTTACACATATACATTATATTCACACATATTTAACACAAATATACTCATATACACAGACACACACACAAACACTCACACATACACAGCATACTAACATGCAAATACTAACACAGACACACTAACACAGCACACATATAATTTACACACACACACACATAAACTCACACATAATTAACACAAATATACTCATATACACAGACCCACATACACAAACACATACACACACACAGCATACTAACATGCAAATACTAACACATACACACACTAATACAGCACATACACATATACACACACTAACATACACGCAAGATTTTCAAATGAACAAATAGAAAAATACCCACATTGACTCTGTGACACATCCAAAACACACACACAAGTGTGTGCACTTACCAAATCAGCGTTAGTGCTGGACTGTGTGACCCATTGCAGCCAGCGAGTGGGGTCTGGAGTGCCTGTTTAAAGCTCCGCTCTGTAACTTTTACGCAGCATCTTGAGGGAAAGGCGAGGTCTGCACTGCAAAACGAGCCAGCTGTATCTTTGCAGAGTGGGCTGGAGAGGCTGGCATTTAGACCGGGGGGCAGAGGGGTAAGGGGGGGGAATGGCAGTTCACAGCCTCCCCTCGCAGTGCCAGCTTTGGGTTAGGGGCTGAGACACAGCCAGCTCTCAGGCTCTGCAGCACGGGAGCTGTCAGCGAAAGCCTCTCAGCCCGCAGACTGCAGAGCAGCCTAGACAGTCTGCAGGGTCCTAGAGACAGCCCTCCCCTCACTCCGACACTCTGCACAGCAGCAAATACCCCCACATCTCCAAGAGAAGCCCCTAACTTCATTGCAGTGTCAATGTAAGCCTACTTGTGACACTAATTACCCCCTTTACCCTCCTCAGAACAGAAAGGGTGAAATATTATTTATTATTTATTTGTTTATGGTATGTGGCCCTCAGTTGATAGTGTCATAGGATCCCCACAGTGCAGAAGGAAGCCATTTGGCCCATCGAGTCTGCACTGACTCTCTGACAGAATATCTTACCCCAGCTCTTTCCCCATAACCCCACACATTTACTTCTGCCTAATTATTGTAATTATTTCTAACCTACACATCTTAGGACCCTAAGGGGCAAGTTAGCATGGCCAATCCACCCAACCTGTACATCTCTGGAGCATTTATTGCCCATCCCTGATTGCCCTCAAAAAATCACAGAATTATTATGACCAGAAGGAGGCCATTCTGGGAGGAGAAGACAGCGGGTAGTAGTGGAGGGCTCCTTTTCCAATTGGAGGTCTGTCACCAGTGGGGTGCCGCAGGGCTCGGTACTAGGACCTCTACTATTTGTAGTATATATTAATGACTTGGAAGAGGGGGTAGGTGGTGTGATCAGCAAATTTGCTGATGACACTAAGATGGTTGGATTGGCGGGTACTGAGGAGCAGTGCCTGGCAATGCAACAGGACATAGATAGGCTGGTAGATTGGGCAGATAGATGGCAAATGGAATTTAATCCGGAGAAATGCGAGGTGATGCACTTTGGCCGGAATAATGTGGAAGGGAGTTATATGATAAAAGGTAGAACTATCCGGAGTATAGATACGCAGAGAGACCTGGGGGTGCAGGTACACAAGTCCCTGAAGGTGTCGGTGCAGGTGCAGAATGTGATGAGGAAAGCGTATGGCATGTTAGCCTTCATAGGAAGGGGTATTGAATATAAGAGTAGGAGTCTGATGTTGCAGTTGTATAGAACGTTGGTTAGGCCTCACCTGGAGTACCGCGTCCAGTTCTGGTCGCCGTACTACCGGAAGGATGTAGAGATCCTGGAGAGAGTGCAGAGGAGATTTACCAGGATGTTGCCTGGTATGGAAGGGCTGTCTTACGAGGAAAGATTGAACGCACTTGGGCTGTTTTCCCTTGAGAGACGTCGGCTGAGGGGGGATTTAATAGAGGTTTATAAGATTATGAAGGGGACAGATAGAGTAGATGGTGATAAGCTTTTTCCGCTATTAGAAATGGATAGAACGAGGGGTCACGGGCTTAGGGTGAGGGGGGCTAGATATAAGACTAATGTTAGAGGGCAGTTTTTCACACAAAGGGTAGTGGGGATGTGGAATGCACTGCCGAGTGAGGTGGTGGAAGCAGGCACGCTAGGGTTGTTCAAGAGTCACTTGGACAGCCACATGAGCGGTCTACATATACGGGGATATAGCAGGCCTTACTAAGCATTGTAGGCTTGGGGTCAGTTTTAGTCTCAGGGATATAGAGTCTTTAATAATGAAATTTTTATCCACAGGCACTTACCATCTCGAGGGCATCATGGCAGCTCAGAGACTATCTCTGTTGCTGTGCGGACACATGGATTTGGGCCTGTGTCCGTGGGAGTTTGCGCGTTCTCCCCGTGGTTGCGTGGGTTTCCTCCGGGTGCTCCGGTTTCCTCCCACATCCCAAAAATGTGCTTTTAGGCTGATTGATTGGGTAACAAATTGTCCCTATATTGGACCTCCCTGATCCTCACACATTAGGCATAGACTAGAGTCATGAATAGGTCACTGACAATGGGACGGCGGCGCGGGCTCGTTGGGCCGAAGGGCCTGTTTCCCGTGCTGTTTTGTTCTTTGTTCTTTGTATTCGGCCCATCATGTCTGCAGCAGCTCTCCAGCATCATGATTAAGTGCCATTCCCTTGCTGTATCCTTGCATATTTATCGTGGGGATGAGCTGCCTTTTTGAACTGCAGCGGTCAGTGTGGTGTAGATGCACACACAGTGCTATAAATGAGGGAATTCCAGGGTTTTGACAGTGAAGGAACTGCGATATATTTCCAGGTCAGGATGGTGAGTGAGTTGGAGGGGATGGTGGTGTCTGCTGCCCTTGTCCTTCTTGATAGGAATGTGTTTGGGAGTTTCTGTCTAAGAGGCCCTGGTGAATTGTTGTAGTGCATCTTATAGATGGCCTACACTGCTGTCAGTGAGCGTCGATAGTAAATGTTGAAGGAGGGAGAGGTGGTGCCAACCCAAGCAGGCTGCTTTGTCCTGGATGGTGTCGAGCTTCTTGAGTGTTGTTGGGAGCTGCACCCATCCAGGCAAGTGGGGAGTATTCCATCACACTCCTGACTTGTGTCCTTGTAGATGGTGGGCAGGCTTCGGGGAGTCAGGAGGTGAGTTACTCATTGCAGAATTCTCAACCTCTGACCCGTTCTGGTAGCCACAGTATTTCTATGGCTGGTCTAGTTCACTTTCTGGTCAATTGAACCTCCCCACCACCCTGGATCTTGATGGTAGGGAATTCACTGATGTTAATGCCATTGTATATGAAGGGGCTATGGTTAGATTCCCTCTTGTTGAAGATTGCCATCGTGCAGATATTGACTGGCATCCTACCATCTGCAGGAGATGGTGGAGAGAGAGTAGCGTGATGGCCATATCATGAGACCAGTAAACCAGAGGTGCAGGCTAGTGCTTTATCATAGAAACTAGAAGCAGGAGTAGGCCATTTGGCCCTTCGAGTCTGCTCTACCATTCATTTTGATCATGGCTGATCATCAAATTCAATATCCTGTTTCCCCCCTTCCTCCCATATCCCTTGATCCCTTTAGACCCAAGAGCTATATTGAATTTTTACTTGAAATCAGACAACATTTTGGCCTCAACTACTGTCTGTGGGAGTGAATCCCACACATTCCCCACCCTCTGGGTGAAGAAATTTCTCCTCACCTCAGTTCTAAAAGGTTTATCCCTTATCCTCAAACTATGACCCCTAGTTCTGGACCCCCCCTCCCTCCCCCCCCATTGGGAACATTCTTTCTGAATCTACCCTGTCTAACCCTGTTAGAATTTTATAAGTTTCTATGAGATCGCCCTCTCACTCTGAAAGGACAGTAGGACTAGGGGGCACAGCCTCAAGATAAAGGGGGGGCGGTTTAGAACGGAGTTGAGGAGGAACTTCACTCAAAGGGTGGTGAATCTCTGGAATTCTCTGTCCATTGAAGTGGTGGAGGCTGCCTCACTAAATATTTTTAAGACGCGGGTTGATGGGTTTTTGATAAGTGAGGGGATTAAGGATTATGGGGAGAGGGCGGGAATGTGGAACTGAGCCACGACAGATCAGCCATGATCTTATTGAATGGCGGGGCAGGCTCGAAGGGCTAGATGGCCTACTCCTGCTCCTATTTCTTATGTTCTTATGTTCTAAACTCCAGTGAATATAACCCTAACCGACTTTGTCTCTCCTCATATGACAGACCTGCCATTCCAGGAATCAGCCTGGTAAACCTTCGCTGCACTCCCTCTATAGCAAGGACATCCTCCCTCAGATAAGGACACCAAAACGGCACACAATTTGGGGGAACAGATTCAAATCCCACCATGGCAACTGGTGGAATTTGAATTCAGTTAGTAAATCTGGAATTATAGAGCCAGTTTCAGTAATGGTGACTGTGTCAATAATCATCTGGTTCACTTTCCTTTAGGGAAGGTAACCAAAGAATGAAGACAAAGAAAATCACAGCACAGGAACAAGTCCTTCGGCCCTCCAAGCCTACACCGAACAGCTGCCCGTGGGAACTAAAACCTCAAAGAACAAAGAAAATTACAGCACAGGAAAAATCAATACCAGGAGTGGGATAATAGAATCCCTACAGTGCAGAAAGAGACCATTCAGCCCATTGAGTCTGCACTGACCACAATCCCATCCAGGCCCGATACACAGAACCCCATATATTTACCTTGTTAAACCCCTGACACTAAGGGTCAACTTAGCATGACCAATGCATCTAACCCGCACATCTTTGGTTGTGGGAGGAAACCGGGGCACCTGGAGGAAACCCACACAGACGTGGGGAGAATGTGCAGGCTCCACACAGACTGTAACCCGAAGCTGGAATTGAACCCGGGTCTCTGGCGCTGTGAGGCGGGAATGCTAACCATTTGTCCCACTGCGCCATCCACATCTGCCATCCTTAGCTGGTCTGGCCTACATGTAATCCAGACCCACAGCGATGTGGTTGACTGTTAAATGCCGCCGAAATGACTTAGCAAGCCATTTAGTTAAAAGGCAGTTAGGGATCGGGAACAAATGCTGGTCTTGCCAGTGGTGGCCACATCTGATGAAAGAATAAGAAGTGATGATGAGGCCGCAGTCTTGGAACATTATGAGGAGATAGGTCACGGTCACCCTCAATCTGAGGTTCCAGAATTTGCTGACTACCTCCGGTGAGTCTGATTACACTGACAGTTTCCCTGATACTGACGGTAAACAAACAGTGATGCAGGCAATCTAGGAATAGCAAGATCCCACAAACAGCATGGTGGTAATGGTCAGATCTGTTACTGCGAGGTTGGGGGATAAACAGGGCATGAAGGAGAAAAGCCCTAATCTCCTTCAAAATGATACCATGGGATCATTTACATTTACCTACAGGGTATGATGGCACTTTGATTTAATGTCCCATCTGAAAGATGGCAAACCCTCCCTGCAGCACTCCCGCAGTCCTGCCCCTAGAATGCCAGTCGAGAGTGTGCGCTTACAGTTCTGAGGTGAAATTCAAATAAATTTTCTCTTCACTCAAGAGATCAGACTGTAACCCAATGAGACATAGCTGACACTAACCAGAGAAAATAAAGAGGGAATCGAGTTGACGTATGCCAAATTCTGCTTAGTGTAAGATTGCTTCTATTCTCTTCCCTGTAACTCCGCACATTGTATCATGGCTAACCTTCCTAACCTACACATCCTTGGACACTAATGGCCAATCCACCGAACCTGCACATCTTTGAATTGAGAGAGGAAACTGGAGCACCCGAAGGAAACTCACGCAGACATGGGGAGACTATGCACTCTCCACACAGACAGTGACCCAAGGCTGGAATTAAACCTGGATCCCTGGCATTGTGAGGCAGCAGTGCAAATCACTGTGTCACCGTGCTGCAGCTGGGAATCGTGTGGAGAGTAACTCATCTCTGCACCCCCCAAAAGCCTGTCCACCATCTACAAGGGTTCAGGCCAGGAGTGTGATGGAATACTCCCCACTTGCCCGGATGGGTGCAGCTCCAACAACACTCAAGGAGCTCAACACCATCCGGGTCAAAGCAGTTTGTTCGACTGGCACCCCATCCACCACCTTCAACATTCACTCCCTCCAGCAGCCTTGCACTGTGGCAGCAGTGTGTGACATCTACAAGATGCACAGCACCAACTCACCAAAGATCCTTCACAACATCTTCCAAACCAGTGACCTCTACCATCTAGAGGGACAAGTTCCCCTCCAAGTCACTCACTGTCCTGATGTGGAAAAGTATCACCGTTCCTTCACTGTCACTGGGTCAAAATCCTGGAGTTGGAGCTGTTGAAAATGTTGTGGTGTTTTTATTATAAAGTAAACAAGGAGAGAAGGTTTCCACTGGCAGGAGGGACAATAACTGGGGATACAGAGTGATGGTGATTAATAAATAAACGGGAGGTGAGGAAATTGTAATGATCTGGAATGTGCTGCCTGATAGGACAGTGGAAGGAGATCGACGAATTGCTGTCCGAAAGATGTTGGATAAATACTTCACTGATGGACGAATGGGGAAGAGGGTGGGGCCAATAGGACAGCTTTCTCAAAGGGCTAGCACTGACACAATGGGCCGAATAGCTTTTGAAGCTGTGCGATTCCATGTTCATGAATTACTGCTGCTCCAATGCAGCGTGTCTTGACAGAGACACACAGTGTAAATATATTTGTCCGTGCTTTATTGCTGGAGATGTTCTGTGTATTGGAAAGTCTCCTTGTTAATTGATGAGGTGTGCAGCGACGCTGGGACAGATCCTGCAGCAGCAATTTGCTGACTCGTTACCCTTTTGTCCAAAAATGAAATGGGATTTCTCAAGAGCATGGCAGTTCCTTTTTTATAAGAGGTTCAATTTGACAACTCATCCAGAACGCAGTCCGGCCCATCTCCCTCTCTCTCTCTCTCTCATTCTGACTCTCAGCATCTCTCTCCAGCTGTCTTCCAGTCTATCTCCCTCTTTTTCTCATCCTCTCTCACTCAGTCTCTGGCTCTCTTTATCTCTTCCTTTCTCCGTCTCTCCGACTCTCCACATCTCTCACTCAATCCCTCTCTGTTACCCCTTTTATCTATTTCTCTCTTTTGCCTTTCCCTCTCTAGCTCCCCCCTCTCTCCTACTTTCACTATCATCCTCACTTTTTCTGTCTCTCTCCCTCTGCATTTCTCTCTCACCCTCTTTCTCGTTCTCTCACTCTCTGTTTCTTTTTTTCTGCCTCTTGTCTCTGTCTCTTATCTCTGTCTCTTTCTCTCTCTCCCACTCAATCCTTGTCCTTTATCTCTCCCCATCTGTGTCTCCCTGTCTCCCTTTGAGTCTCTCACTCTCTCTCTTTCTCTATCTCTCTCTCTCTAATGCTGCCTCTCTAGCTCTCCCTCTCTTTTTCCCCATCTCTGTTTTTCTCTCTCCCGCAGAGTCTGCATGTTCTCCCTGTGTCTGCACGGGTTCCCCCCGGATGCTCCGGTTTCCTCCCACAATCTCAAGACAGACTGGAGGGACTGATTGTGGACAAGTCCCCAGGACCGGATGGAATGCATCCGAGGGTTCTGAAAGAAATGGCGGAGGTTATAGTGGATGCCTTGGTGGTTATTTTCCAGACGTCGCTGGATTCCGGGGAAGTGCCGGAAGATTGGAAAATGGCTAATGTTATGCCGTTGTTTAAGAAGGGTGCCAGGCAAAAGGCAGGGAATTATAGGCCGGTTAGTTTAACGTCTGTGGTAGGTAAAATGTTAGAATCTGTCATTAAAGAGGAAATTGCGAAGCATCTTGAGGGGAATTGCTTGATAGGGCGGATGCAGCACGGTTTCATTAAAGGGAAGTCGTGTCTGACAAATTTACTGGAGTTCTATGAGGATGTGTCTAGGGCAGTGGATAGAGGAGAGCCGGTGGATGTGGTCTTTCTGGATTTTCAGAAGGCGTTTGACAAAGTACCTCACAAGAGGTTATTGCAGAAGGTCAGGGGACTTGGAGTTGGGGTAGGGTGTTAGCGTGGATAGAGGATTGGTTGTCAAATAGGAGGCAGAGAGTGGGAGTCAACGGGTGCTATTCGGATTGGCGGATGGTGACTAGTGGAGTGCCCCAGGGGTCGGTGCTGGGGCCTCAGCTTTTTACCATTTATATAGATGATCTGGAGGAGGGAACCGAGTGTAGGATATCGAAATTTGCAGATGACACCAAGATTGGGGGAACGGCAAATTGTGCGGAGGGTGTGGAGAG
Organism: Prionace glauca; assembly: GCA_037974335.1. Lineage (NCBI taxonomy): Eukaryota > Metazoa > Chordata > Chondrichthyes > Carcharhiniformes > Carcharhinidae > Prionace > Prionace glauca. The sequence continues at coordinate 4,932,752 of CM075733.1, read as the reverse complement.
TCTGCAGAAGGATCTAAATAGGCTGGGCGAATGCGCCAGGAAATGGCAAATGGAATTTAATGTTGGCAAGTGTGAGGTGGTCCACTTTGGAAGGAAGAATGGTAGGAAGGACTATTACTTACGTGGCGAAAAACTGCAGCAGGCGACGGTGCAGAGGGACCTCGGGGTCCTTGTGCATGAGTCGCAAAAACCCAGCTTGCAGGTGCAGCAGGTGGTCAGGAAGGCGAATGGGATGCTGGCCTTCATAGCGAGGGGGATTGAATATAAAAATAGGGAGGTCTTGCTGCAGCTGTATAGGGCATTGGTGAGGCCGCAGCTGGAGTACTGTGTGCAGTTTTGGGCGCCGCACCTGCGCAAAGATATTTTGGCCTTGGAGGGAGTGCAGAGGAGGTTTACTAGGCTGATGCTGGAGTTGAGGGGGTTGAGACATGAGGAGAGGCTGAATGAACGAGGCTTGTACTCGTTGGAGTTTAGAAAAATGAGGGGAGATCTCATTGAGACGTATAAGATGATGAATGGGATGGATAGGATAGAGGTGGAGAGACTCTTCCCGCTCAAAAAAGACAGTAGGACTAGGGGGCACAGCCTCAAGATAAAGGGGGGATGGTTTAGAACGGAGTTGAGGAGGAACTTTTTCACTCAAAGGGTGGTGAATCTCTGGAATTCTCTGCCCGTTGAAGTGGTGGAGGCTGCCTTGCTAAATATTTTCAAGAAGCGGGTTGATGGGTTTTTGATAAGAGAAGGGATTAAGGGTTATGGGGAGAGGACGGGAATGTGGAACTGAGCCACGACAGATCAGCCATGATCTTATTGAATGGCGGGGCAGGCTCGAAGGGCTAGATGGCCTACTCCTGCTCCTATTTCTTATGTTCTTATGTCTCTCATTCTCTCTCTCTGTCACTCATTCTTTGACTGTCTTTCTGTCTCTATCTCTCCTCCTCTGTGTCTCCTTCTCTGCTTCTCTCCCCCAAGTCTCTCACTCTTTCTCTCTCTCTCTCTCTTTCTCTCATCCTTTGTCCATCTCTCTTTCTGTCTCTATCTCTTCCTCTGTCTGTTTTTCTCCCCATCTTCCTCACTTTCATTCTTTGATCCTCTTTCTCTTTGTCTCTCTATTTCTCTCCCTCTATCTCTGCCTCTATAGCTGTTCCCCCATGTCTCCTTCTTTCTGTCTTTCTATCTCCCCCAAGTCTCTCAATCTCTCTCTCTCACTCTCATTCTGTCTCTTTCTCTCTCGCTTTCTATCTCTCCCTCTCTGTCTCTCACTGTTTCTCTTTTTCAGCTCATAGCTATCCATGTCTGGAGTTAATTCTGGAATGAAATTGTATTATAAATCCTGTCCAAACAAATCACCATCAAGGTGTAGTGGGACGTGACTCAAGTCAAGCTGAGAGAGAACACCTCTCTCTTTCTCTCTACCTTTCTCCTTTCCTCTGTCTTATCCCCGTCCCTTTTCTCTTTCTCACCCTCCCTTTTTTCCTCTCAGTTTGTTCACCCCCCCTCCCCCACCCCACACCCCCCTCCCCCAGCTCCAGCTTCCTCGCTGAGCTATTTAATTCAGTCTGAATAACTTTTGATGTTCACTTGTATCATTTCAAATCTCATTTGTCTTCAGGCTTAAGGGAAAAATATCAGAAAATTTTGTTTTTGTTCAATGCCTATGCGATGCAGAAATGAGTATTGATTGTGTTTGGTCTGGGTTTCACTCCAGGCATGGATGAGAAAGCAGATGAGATGTTGTCCTTCAAGCAGCTTGGGGGACAATTTGACGGTACAGTGTGGTGCTGATAGAAATTCTGCCAATCTGTGTTTTACCCATTACTCTCGCGACTTGTGAACTCTCCTCCGATCTGGCCCCCAGCTTCTTGGAGGGAAGGAAGACGCCCGCCAAGTGGCTAATCTACCTCCAGGGTAACCGTAGGCAGCTTTCATGGTTCTCCCAACCTCCAGAGTGTTCCAGGGTATTCCGAGTGCAGGGTGGCGCAGTGGCTAGCACCGCTGCCTCACAGCACCAGGGACCCGGCTTCCATTCCTGGCTTGGGTCACTGCCCACGCACATTCTCCCCGTGTCTGCATGGGTTTCCTCCGGGTGCTCCGGTTTCCTCCACAATCCAAAGGTGTGCGGCTTCGGTGGATTGGCCGTGCTAGATTGCCCCTCAGTGTTAGGGGGATGAGCTAGTGTAAATGCAGGGGTTATGGGGATAGGGCCATTGGAAGGGATTGTGGTAGGTGCAGACTTGATGGGCCGAATGGCCTCCTTGTGCACTGTAGGGACTCTACAATTCTATGATTCTATTCGGACCTTGAACTCTGTTCACAATCCAGGCTGACACTCCAATGCAGTGCTACATTGTTGGAGGTGTCTTCTTTCAAATGAAACATTAAACGGAGGCCCCGACTGGCTGTCTGGTGGAAGCAGAGGTCCCCCTGGACCATTATCCACTCACTTGGTGAAGGAGCAGTGCTCCGAAAGCTCATGATACCAAATAAACCTGTTGGACTTTAACCTGGTGTTGTGAGACTTCTTACTGTGACCACCCCAGTTCAACGCCGACATCTCCACATCATCACTGTTTCCAAGAAGAACAGGAGAGTCGAGGGGCAAGTTTTTCACACGGAGGGTAGTGGAACGCACTGCCTCTGGAGGAGGTGGTGGAAGCAGATTCTATAACAATCTGCAAGAGGCATCTGGATAAGTACATGAATAGGCAGGAAGTAGAGATATGCCCGTTGAAGTGGTGGAGGCTGCCTCGCTAAATATTTTTAAGACGCGGGTTGATGGGTTTTTGATAAGAGAAGGGATTAAGGGTTATGGGGAGAGGGCGGGAAGGTGGAGCTGAGTCACGACAGATCAGCCATGATCTTATTGAATGGTGGGGCAGGCTCGAAGGGCCAGATGGCCTACTCCTGCTCCTATTTCTTATGTTCTTATGTTCTTATGATGTGATTTGATTTATTATTGTCACATGTATTAACATACGGTGAAAAGCATTGATTCTTGTGCACTAAATAGACAAAGCATACCGTTCATAGAAAAGGAAAGGAGAGAGTGCAGAATGTAGTGTTACTGTCATAGCAAGGGTGGAGAGAAAGATCAACTTAATGCGAGGTAGGTCCATTCAAGAGTCAGATGGCAGCAGGGAAGAAGCTGTTCTTGAGTCGGTTGGTCTGTGACCTCAGACTTTTATATCATTTTTTCCGACGGGAGAAGGTGGAAGAGAGAGTGTCCGGGGTGCGTGGGGGTCCTTAATGATGCTGGCTGCTTTGCCGAGGCGGCAAGAAGTGTAGACAGAGTCAATGGATGGGAGGCTGGTTTGTGTGATGGACTGGGCTTCATTCACAACCTTGGATATAGACCATGTTGAGGCAAGAAAATATTAGAGAGGTATCAGTCTCAGCACATGCCTGGTGGGCTGAAGGGCCTGTTCCTGTGCTGTACTGTTCTCCCTGGTGTCTGAGCAAATATTTGGGAAAGTCACCACAGCATCAGGGGAGGGCATGGCCTACTGGTATTATTGCTAGACTATTAGGAGTGAGTGTCTGTGTGGAGTTTGCACGTCCTTCCCATGCCTGCTGGGTTTCCTTCGGGTGCTCCAGTTTCCTCCCACAGTCTGAAAGACGCGCAGGTTAGGTGCACTGGCCATGCTAAATTCCCCCTCAGTGTAACCCGAACAGGCGCCCGAGTATGGCGGTTCAAGGATTTTCACAGTAACTTCATTGCAGTGTTAATGTAAGCCTACTTGTGACACTACTAAATAAACTTTAAACTTAAGACTTTAATCCAGAAACTCAGCTAATGTTCTGGGGACCTGGGTTCAAATCCTACCATAACAGATAGTGGAGTTAGTATCCAGTAAAAAATATCTGTAATTAAGAATTTACGGGTGACTATGAAACCATTATTGATTGTTGGAAAAACCCATCTGGTTCACTCATGTCCTTTAAGGAAGGAAATCTGCCGTCCTTACCTGGTCTGGCCTACACGTGACTCCATAGTCACAGCAATGTGGTTAACTTTCGGCTGCCTTCTGAAATGACCAAACAAGCCATTCAGTTTCAAGGGGAACTAGGGATGGGCAAGAAATATTGGCCCTGCCAGTGATGCCCATGTCCCACGAATGGATAAACAAAAATGACCAATCCCGGGTGACTTAACCTGAGGGTCATCACACCTCAGGGGAGGGGGCAAGGTTGAGAAGGCGGGCCCTTCATGAATAACCTCAGCTGGTACGGGAATTGAACCCACGCTGTTGGTGTCACTCAGCATCATGAACCAGCCATCCAAGCTAAACTGATTCCCATCTTTGGGGAGAGGCTGAAATGGTTCCTGAGAGATGCTCCCCGGGACCTGAGGGGCCACCAGAGACTCATCACCAATTCTGATCGTCAGGGATGTGTGCAGAGCTCATTCAGTTTACGAGCTCCGTCTGAGCTTCAGAAAAAGGATCAGGAAGAATGTAAATCTTCAGGGTGAGGACTTAGAGCGAGTGGACCCGGGGTCAGTGGTGGCAGCAGATGGAAATATGGAAATGGAAATTAAGCAGTGGAATAGTCCTGTTTGGAGTAATTGGAAGGAGTGTAGTGGAATGTCATGTGATAGGAAAGTATTGCTAAAACTGAGACTGGCTATGTAAGTGCAGAAATCTGGGTAACATCAAGAAGAGTGGATACAAATGAGGCACAATGCTGAGATGGATATGTGGAGTAACAAGAAAGGACAAAATCAGAAAGCACCTCAGGGGGATAGGAGCATCAAAAAACAGTATTGAAGAAGAGATTGACACTGCACGGTCATTTGCTGAAGAGAGAGGGAATTAGTATTAGAGAGATGGAGATGGAACTGCCAGGAAGAAGGCAAAGAGGAAGGACGAAGACCACAGCAGTTCAAGGAGGCAGCTCACCACCACCTTCTCAAGGACAATTAGTGATGGGCAATAAACGCTGGCCGAGCCAGCAATGCCCACATCCTGTGAAAGAATTTAAAAATGTGCTGTACACGTGTACTGAGTGAACCTGACCTCATGGTCGAATAGGCTGCCAGCATTCAGAGACCAAGCTCAACTGGAACACCATCAGGGAGTGTTCACCAGTTAAGGCAGTGGGGAACTGTGAGGAGGCTCAGACAGACGAGTTAGCGACTTTCTACCTCTCTCTAATAATTTCCCATTGGAAATCAACGCAGAACAAACTCTCCATTCAATTGTGCTAAATCTCTCCAAGTGCTTTTGAAATGCTAGGCACAAACTAGTTGGCACAGTGGTTAGCACTGCAGCCTCACAGTGGCAGGGACCTGGGTTCAATTCCAGACCTGGGTGACTGTCTGTGTGGAGTTTGCATGTTCTCCCCATGTCTGTATGGGTTTCCTCCGGGTGCTCCGGTTTCCTCCAGCAAAGGAGAGCTGGATATATATTTGGAAGTGATAAATTTAGAGGGCTGTGGAGATGGGGCTGGAGAATGGGACCAGCTGGATATCTCTTTGGGGAGCCACTGTGGACATGATGGGTCGAAGAGCATCCTTCTCATAAAATCTATAGCACGGAGACAGGCCTTTTGGCCCAAACTGGCCTTCTGTGCTGCAGACTTCTATGATTCCAAGTACAGTTCTGAGGATTGAGGAGCTTTTGGTGAGTGAGAAATGTGATGGTTACCTTAGTCGAAGAGCTCTTTGCTAAACCATTTCTAAGAGAAGGAGCTGGAAGCTGACATCTCAATCTCTGCCGCTTCTCCTCTTCCTCTTGGTCTTGTTCCTGATCCTCCTCCTGTAAAGGTGGGTTCCTGTGTGGGCAATAAATACTGGCCCACATCCCATCAATTAATTTTTTAAAAGGGTTAAGCTGATAAGTGGCAGAATTGGCCCCACAGGTTTCCCAGGAGCAGAGCCCGCTTTGGGGCTAGCAGGGAAGTTGAGAGAGGAACAGGTCAGTACCCTTTTCTGCACAGGAGTCAGTAGAGCAGGCAATGTGTTGGTTAGACAGGGCATCAGTGAAGAAATGGTGACATTTAAAGAGGTTGTAGAAGTTTTCTTATACACATTGTTCACCCTTGCTGGAATACCATTGTAGAAAGCGCAAAGTTCAATGGATCTACCCGAAGACTAGCAAAAAAGATTGGATTCTTAACGAGCAATTTCTATCGAATAGCTGAGAGTTGTGAATATGGAGCTCTGAGGCAGCAAGCTCTGTAAATTTATCACCCTTTGCGTGAAGTAGCTCCTCCTCATCTCAGTTTTAAATCTACAGCCTCCCAACCTATTCCTGTGACCTTTTGTTCTAGATTGTAATAAAGACAGGCTAGAGTGAAACAATTTTCTTATTTTGGCTTTATGGTGAGGATGTTTCATTCCAGGTGTGATTCTATTGACAAACTAGGAAATTTTCATTAAAACAAACTTTATTTTTAACAGTATAGTTTAACCATAACAAATGAATTAGCTCAACTTTTACCAATTGATCTACTTAAGCATGACATGATACAATTCTTAACTGCCAACCTATCTCTGTTAGTTCCAATTCAAGCAGTATTTCTCTGACAGACTTAAGCTCCTCTTCAAAATCAGTTCACAACACACAGGCCTACATGCTTGTAACTGGGCTGCCACTCCTCAAAGCCTTCAGAACATTTTTGGAAAGAACCAGAGAGAGGCCTACCTTTCCTAGCAAGTCCCAAACTGCAGCCTCCAGAGAGAAAAAAGAGAGATCTCTTGCTTCTTTCAGAAGCCAGCTATAACTGCCTGCTTTTTTTCCTGTAAGTTTAGCTCCTCTCCTTATGCTCATGACTGTCTCTTCAATCAACTTAATCAAAACTCTGAAACTCCAGGGGAAAAACAACTAAACAAAAATGCATTAACTCACATTTAGTCAGATTAAAACAAACACCCCATTAACTAAGACCAATTATTAGTCTGCATTCTCAGGGTGTGAGCTATCTGTTTTGCAGACAAATTGGCACCATATAAACAGAGCTGACTTTTAAACATACCCCTCACAAGGAACATGATACAAATACATTTCTTTAAAGGCACAGCATCATCACATCACCCAAATTAAAGTTCCACACCCACTTTTACAGAAGATGAAGTGGGAATCTGAGTCAATGCTGCACCAGGGAGTGGTCTCACCAACAGCTAAAGCTTTAAGTTGGTGTCCAGGTATGGTTCCCACACTGAAACCAGATGGCTCACTCTGAACCTGGGTTGACTTCACAGAGTTAAAACAAAATCCTGTAAAGTTTAAGGTTTATTTATTTATTTGTGTCGCTGGTAGGCTTACATTAACACTGCAATGAAGTCATTGTGAAAATCTCCTAGTTGCCTGTTCGGGTACACTAAGGGAGAATTTACCACGGTCAATGCATCTAACCAGGGCAGCTTTTGGACTGTGGGACGACACTGGAGCACCCAGAGGAAAATCACCCAGTGCAGGCTTGATGGGCCGAATGGCCTCCTTCTGCACTGGATGGTTCAATGACGGATGCCGCTGGGGTTGTGGAGAATCTGTTTTCACATACCGCCTGCTTGTTGATGGAGTGGAATTCTTTTCAGTTGACGCTCAGCAAGTTATAGTGAGCACACAAGTCAATGCGAGTGTAATTTGGATACTAGAGGGAGGTTTTTCACACAGAGGGTCGTGGGGAGTATGGAATGCAACTACCAAGGAAGGTGGCAGGCACGCTGGACTTGTTTAAGGTTTACTTAGATAGGCACATGAGTGAAACAGGGATGGAGGGTTATAGGAGACGGTTTTAAATAAGGGTCAGACCCTCGGGACGTTACTGGAAATCTAATGCTACACGTGTTGATGTTTTGTCTCTTTTACTCCGCAGGTGTGTCGGTCCGCCTTGTTGTCTAGCGAGGGGCAATGCACACGGTGGGTCGTGCGTGGGCTGCTCTTGGATGTTTCAAGAGTGGTCTAGTACTTCGCATCGTTGTGTGTGCTTAAAACTGGACCAGCAGATGGGCACCACAACAGCTCAGTGACTATCACTGTTAGCTGTGCAGATACATGGATTTGGACCAGTGTCTGTGGGGAGTTTGCGCATTCTCCCCGTGGTTGCGTGGGTTTTCTCCGGGCGCTCCGGTTTCCTCCCACACCCCAAAGATGTGCTGTTAGGTTGACTGGTGTAACAAATTGTCCCTAAATTATTCTCCCCCCCGAATCTGGTTTCCAGTGGGGGTACCTAAGCATAGACACGGGTCAAGGGAGGTGGAGGAAAAATGCTTTGTTAAGATGGCGGCGCGGGCTCGTTGGGCCGAAGGGCCTGTTTCCCGTGCTGTGTTGTTCTTTGTTTGAGTGCAGTGTCTAACACCTTGTACCCAACCAATACCTCCAGCCTCCTGGTGTGTCTCTGTCAGGAGGAAGTCAGGGAGTCATCTGTGTCCCTCTGGGTGTAGACAGCCTTGTGAGTGCGCAGACAGTGTGGTGAAACTGCTTGCTGCAGACTGTATCGAGCAGACACAGTGTAAGACGAGAGAGGCAGCAGCACTCAGGAAAATGCAGTGCCGGTCACACCCTGGAGTGACAAGTGAGCTGTGGCTGCAGCAACAAGATAAGATTTAATTTCTGTAGTGCCTGTCACCTTCACCAGCCAGCTGAAAGCACTTTACAGCCAATGAAGTACTTGTTGAAGTGTAGTCTCTGTCACCATGTACAAAATGATGGGGAGATGCCGGCGTTGGATTGGGGTAAACACAGTAAGAAGTCTCACCACACCAGCTTTCGGAGCGCTGCTCCTTCATCAGGTGACTCACTGACCTGACAAAGGAACAGCGCTCCGAAAGCTGGTGGCGTTTGCTACCAAATAAACCTGTTGGGCTTTAACCCGGTGCGGTGAGACTTCTTACCACGTATGGGACACAGCAGTCATACAGGTTTCCAGCATGGAAACAGGCCCATCGGCCCAACCTGTCCATACTGCCCCCTTTTTTTAAACCCCTAAGCTGGTCCCAATTTCCTGCATTTGGCCCCTATCCCTCTATACCCATCTTACCCATGTAACTGTCTAAATGCTTTTTCAAAAATCACATCGTGCACAGCAAGATCCCACAAACAGCAATGTTAAACTTGTTTAGAATCATGGCATCCCTACAGCGTAGAAGGTGGCCATTCAGCCCAGCAAGTCTGCACTGACCACAACCCCACCCAGGCCCTATGCCCATAACCCCTCATATTTAAGCTGCTGATCCCCCAACACTAAGGGACAATTTAGCATGGCCAATCCACCTAACCAGCATGTCTTTCAGACTGTGGGAGGAAACCAGAGCACCCGGAGGAAACCCACGTAGACACGGGGAGAATGTGCAAATGCCACACAGACAGTGGCACGAGGCAAGAATTGAACCCAGCTTCCTGGCACTGTGAGGTTGCAGTGCTAACCCACTGTGCCACCGTGCTGCCCAACATCTTGTGATGTTGACTGAGGGATAAGTACTGACTGGGACATGTGGACACTGGAACTAACTGACATCACAGGCCACTTGTGCGGGAAGCAGGTAGAGTGAAGAAGAAGTCACATAGTGAGCACCACCCTGTAAATAAATCTCTGTTAGTTTTAACCCTCCATGTTTCGCAGTGTCAATTCTCCCAATATACAGCAATCAGCCTCCAGTTTCATGCCCCATCTGAAAGGCAGTACCATGGACAGTGCAGCACTCCCTCAGTGTCACACGCCACAGTATCGGGCTTGATTTTTCCATTCATCCCCACAAATGGGATCAGACCCATCATGTGACTCCAGACACTATAGTTAAGAAAGCCCACTAATCCCTCTACTTTCTCAGAAAACTAAGGAAATTTGGCATGTCAGCTACAACTCTCACCAACTTTTACAGATGCACCATAGAAAGCATCCTTTCTGTTTGTATCACAGCTTGGTATGGGGCTCCTGCTCTGCCCAAGACCGCAAGGAACTACAAAAGGTCATGAATGTAGCCCAATCCATCACGCAAACCAGCCTCCCATCCATTGACTCTGTCTACATTTCCCTCTGCCCTGGGAATAATTAAGGACCTCATACATCCCGGACATTCTCTCTTCCACCTTTATCTATTGGGAAAAAGACACAAGTGTCTGAGGTCACGTACCAATCGACTCACGAGCAGCTTTTTCCCTGCTGCTGTCAGACTTTTGAATGGACCTACCTCGCATTAAGTTGATTTTTCTCTACACCCTAGCTGTGGCTGTAACACTACATTCTGCACTCTCTCCTTTCCTTCTCTATGAACAGTATGCTTTGTCTGTATAGCGCATGAATCAATATTTTTCACTGTATACTGATACATGAGACAATAATAAATCAAATCATATCATTAATTATATCAAATAAGATGGGACACAGTTGACTGAAGGTGGCATTGACAGCCCAGCTTCTTTCAATAAGCTCAGAATGATTTATTTTAAAACTTCCTGAAAACGCAGTTGTGCTCTGGAAGTATAACTTTTTTAAAAATATCCCAACACAAACAGAGGACAAATGGATATGATCGCTGCTGAGATGGGTTTTGGAGGATAGGCTTTATAAACAGAAGGATAATGTTTACAGGGTTTCGATGCTGTCGATCTGGGTCTGGATGTGTGAAGGAGGCCAAAAAGTGAAAGTGCTGGAAAATCTCAGCAGGTCTGGCAGCATCTGTAAGGAGAGAAAAGAGCTGACGTTTCGAGTCCAGATGATTCTGTTATTACATGTGAAGGGGGGCTGCTGGCCTGAGTAGGTGTCTGGACATTCTCACCAATGGAGCTTCAATGGGGGCAGCACAGTGGCACAGTGGTTAGCACTGCTGCCTTACAGCACCAGGGTCCTGGGTTTGATTCCCAGCTTGGGTCACTCTCTGTGTGGAGTTTGCACATTCTCCCCATGTCTGTGTGGGTTTTCTCCAGGCGCTCCGGTTTCGATATAGAACCCTACAGTGCAGAAACAGGCCCTTCGGCCCATCGAGTCTGCACCGAACACAATCCCACCCAGACCCCATATCCCTACACATTTACCTGCTAATCCCTCTAACCTACACATCCCAGGACACTAAGGGGCAATTTTAGCATAGCCAATGAACCTAACCCGCACATCTTTGGACTGTGGGAGGAAACCGGAGCACCCGGAGAAAACCCACGCAGACACGAGGAGAATGTGCAAACTCCACACAGGCAGTGACCCGAGCCGGGAATCGAACCCAGGACCCTGGAGCTGTGAAGCAGCAGTGCTAACCACTGTGCTACCGTGCCGCCCAGGTTTCCACCCATATCCTGAAAGACCTGCTGGTTAGATGCATTGACCCAAACGAGTGCTGGAGTGTGGCAACTAGGGGAATTGCACAGTAACTTCATTGCAGTGTTAACGTAAGCCTGACTTGCGACTAATAAATAAACTTTAATGTGATAAGAATTGAGAGCTGAATCAATTCTTCTCCTTTTAGTTTTGCATTTGCAGACAAGTTCTACTCAGCCGAGTATTCAGTGGCTGTACATTGATAATCACACGTTGAATTTCAGCCAAGGCAGGGAGAGAGTGAGAGAGAGCAAACTTTGCTTCTTGAATTTTTCCCAAAGCTGAGTTCAGAATTACAGGTTCAAAACTTAAAGCTCCTCCATCAGGTGATTTCCACTTGCGCAAGGATACTTTGGCCGTGGAGGGAGTGCAGAGGAGGTTTACTAGGCTGATACCAGAGTTGAGGGGATTGAGCTATGAGGAGAGGCTGAATAAACTAGGCTTGTACTCGTTAGAGTTTAGAAGAATGAGGGGAGATCTCATTGAGACGTATAAGATGATGAATGGGATGGATAGGATAGAGGTGGAGAGACTCTTCCCGCTCAAAAAAGACAGTAGGACTAGGGGGCACAGCCTCAAGATAAAGGGGGGGTGGTTTAGAACAGAGTTGAGGAGGAACTTCTTCACTCAAAGGGTGGTGAATCTCTGGAATTCTCTACCCGTTGAAGTGGTGGAGGCTGCCTCGCTAAATATTTTTAAGAAGCGGATTGATGGGTTTTTGATAAGAGAGGGGATTAAGGGTTATGGGGAGAGGGCTGGAAGGTGGAACTGAGCCACGACAGATCAGCCATGATCTTATTGAATGGCGGGGCAGGCTCGAAGGGCCAGATGGCCTCCTCCTGCTCCTATTTCTTATGTTCTTACTAACCTTTGTCTTTAAGCCTGCTTTTCCCCCTTTCAATTAAAATAATTACAGTTCAAACAAACAAACAGCTCTGCCCTCTTCCCCCAAGGATCAGATAGCTGAACTCACACAGAAAAGGTATGATTACTGAGGGTCCAAGATGAAGCTCTCAACCCTTTCTTCTTTGTCCCCATTGATGTAGACAGGGGCATGTTCTCCTTTACGCTTCCTGAAATCGATGACAATCTCCTTTGTTTTGTTGACATTGAGGGAGAGATTACTGTCGCAACAATTCACCAGATTCTCTATCTCAATCCCATACTCTGTCTTGTCATTATCTGAGATCTGACCCACTATGGTGGTGTCATCAGCAAACTTGAAAATCTAGTTGGAGGGGAATTTGGCCGCACGGTCACAGGTGTATAAGGAGTATAGTAGGGGGCTGAGAACACAGCCTTGTGGGGCACCGGTGTTGAGGATGATCGTGGAGGAGGTGTTGTGATTGTGGTCAGTGAGTTAGGAAGTTCAGAACCAGTCACAGAGGGAGGTGCCGAGACCCAGGCCACGGAGTTTGGAGATGAGTTTCGTGGGAATAATAGTGTTGAAAGCTGAGCTGCAGTCAATAGAGAGTCTGATATAGGTGTCCTTGTTATCCTGCTGTTCCAGGGTTGAAGGTGAACTTATAACCTTTTTAAAAATCCAAGTGTCCGAATAACACTGTCTTTCCATATTTAAAACAAGTACAATTGGTGAATTTCACCAACGGTCTCTCACAGATTGTGGGGGTCGTTGAATCAGATTACACAGATAGAGAGGAGGGATTTGAACACAAGATTGATCATTTTGTAATTGGGATATTGCTAGATCTGGTGCCCATGTGGGTCAGTGAGGGCAGAATGGCAGGTTAATGGTCTTGATAATGGGTTAGAATCAGAAGCTTTGGAAACTGACCGGCCCGGATGGAGTTCCCGGACAAGCACTCAGATCCTGCGTGGATCAGCTGATGGGGGTATTTACAGGCATCTTCAACCTCTCTTTACAACAATCTGAGCTCCCTATCTGCTTCAAGAAGAGACCATCATCCCAGCACCAAAGAAAAGCCAGGCAGGGTGCCTTAATGACTGTCGTCCGGTGGCTCTGAGATCCATCATTATCAAGTGCTTCGAAAGGTTAGTCATGGCATGAATCAATTCCAGCCTCCTGGACTACCTGGATCCACCTCAGTTTGCCTACAGCTGCAGCAGGCCCACAGCAGCTGTCATCTCCCTCGCCCTGCACCCAACCCTGGAACACCGAGATAACAAAGACACCTATATCAGACTCCTGTTTATTGACTACAGCTCAGCTTTCAACACCATTATTCCCATGAAACTCATCTCCAAACTCGGTGGCCTGGGCCTCGGCACCTCCCTCTGAGACTGGATCCTGAACTTCCTAACGCACAGACCACAGTCAGTAAGGATTGGCAACAACACCTCCTCCACCATCATCCTCAACACCGGTGCCCCACAAGGCTGTGTTCTCTGCCCCCCATTATACTCCTTATACACCTATGTCAGTGTGGCCAAATTCCCCTCCAACTCGATTTTCAAGTTTGCTGATGACCCCACCTTAATGGGTCGGATCTCAAACATTGATGAGAACGGAGCACAGGAATGAGATCGAGAATCTGGTGAACTGGTGCACCAACAATAATCTCTCCCTCAATGTCAACAAAACAAAAGAGATAGTCATCGACTTCAGGAGGCGTAATGGAGAACATGCCCCTGTCTACATCAATGGGGACAAAGTGGAAATGGTCAAGAGCTTCAGATTTTTAAGTGTCCAGATCACCAACAACCTGTCCTAATCCCCCTATGCAGACACTATAGTTAAGAAAGCCCACCAACACTTCTACCTTAAGAACATAAGAACATAAGAAATAGGAGCAGGAGTAGGTCATCTGGCCCTTCGAGCCTGCCCCGCCATTCAATAAGATCATGGCTGATCTGTCGTGACTCAGCTCCACCTTCCCGCCCTCTCCCCATAACCTTCTTAGAAAACTAAGGAAATCCGGCATGTCTGCTACAACTCTCACCAACTTTTAGAGATGTACATAGAAAGCATTCTTTCTGGGTGTATCACAGCTTGGTATGGGCTCCTGCTCTGCCCAAGACCGCAAGGAACTACAAAGGGCTGTGAATGCAGCCCAATCCATTACGCAAACCAGCCTCCCATCTATTGACTCTGTCTATACTTCCTGATGCCTCAGAAATGCAGACAGCATAATGAAGGACCCCATGCACCCGGACATTCTCTCTTTTACCTACTTCTGTCGGGAAAAAGGTACAAAAGTCTGAGGTCACATCCTAACTGACTCAAGAAACAGCTTCTTCCCTGCTGCTGTCAGACTTTTGAATGGACCTACCTCGCATTAAGTTGATCTTTCTCTACACCCTAGCTATGACTGTGACACCACATTCTGCACTCTCTTGTTTCCTTCTCTATGAACAGTATGCTTTGTCTGCATAACACGCAAGAAACAATACTTTTCACTGCATGTGACAATAATAAATCAAATCAAATCAAAAAGCTGAACTTGGGTGAAAGATGAGGGAGTGGCCAGGGGGATACACATCCTGCCCATCATACAGGGCACCTTGTTAACCACTGTGCTCCGGAATCAGGCGATGCCAGGCTACATTTCCCTGGAATGGAATTAACAGCTTCAGGTAAGCGACATGGACTTCCAAACTGATTTATTGCGGCTCCTCCAGCTTCCACTTAATGCCTTTTAGCAAATGCTCTGTTAAAACTGACATCAGAGTTTAGAAAATCCATACGCATTTACTTCCTTATTTATGTTCATTTAATCTCAGACTTCTCATTCTGCCCTTCACTCACCACTGTTTCAATCCATCCGTCAGACAGGTACTTAAACTGTCAACTCCACCAAGCACCAAACAGGGTCCACAGACAACGTATTTCCATCCTGAACATGATCCTTCCCCTCCCCCACTCCCTTCACGCTCATTCTGCTCAAATCAAGATCATCGCTACAGCGATACCTTCCCATGAAGGGCCTCAGCCTCCGTCAGTCCATTTCTCTCTCTGTCACTTCTCCCCACTCTCTCTGTCATTCCTCCCTCTGCCTCCATCGCTCCCTCCTTCTGGCACTCTTCACCCACTCCATCAGGAGGTGGGACGGTGGGTTAGCACTGCTGCCTCACAACGCCATGGACCTGGGTTCGATTGGGTGACTGTCTGATCGGAGTCTGCACACTCTTCCCGTATCTCCGGGTGCTCCGGTCCCACACTCCAAAGATGTCCAGGTTGGCCATGCTAAATTCACCCCCAGTGTACCCGAACAGACACCGGACTGTGGCGACTGGGGGATTTTCACAGTAACTTCATTGCAGTGTTAACGTAAGCCTTGCTTGTGACACTAATAAAGAAACTTTAAACTCTCCTGTCACTCCCCCTCCCTCTGTCAATCCTTCCCTCTCGTAAGTCATATCTCTCCCCCCACCAATCCATGTCTCCCTCCACCTCGCGTTGTCCCTCCTCCGCTCTGTCTCTCCCTCTGTATTTACTTTCTCCCTTGACCATTCTCCCCACGATAAACACCTTTAGTGGATTCCAGCTGGCCCCTCACCCTCCCGATGATGTCAGTCCTGGATCTGAGATTGTATTCACAATATTCTCTTCAGAGCTCTCAGCAAGGTGCATCAAGGTGATAACTTCATGTCTCCCTTCTCCTCGCTTTGCATAACAAGGACTTTTCAAAGCAAATTAAGAAGCGTTCCTGCTTGCTTTCTGTGGAGCAGTTTGGTGATCAAGTGTACTGTTAAGTTTATCTAAATGAGCTCATTAGCAGAGACAAACGGGAAGTTGTTCTCTGATGCACTGAACGGCTGTACAATCTCATCTTTCTCTCAGACACTGATTTGCAGTCTAGTTGCCTCGTGTGTTTATTAACGGGCTCTGTTTACACAAGTTGGAAATGCTGATTTTAAAATTCACTTTCTATGCTAATGCAGTGCTCCGATATCCCAGAGAAAACCTGGCTCTGTGTCCTGGTTTTCATAGAATATCATAGGATCTCACAGTACAGATGGAGGCCATTTGGCCCATTGAGTCTGCACTGACCACAACCCCACCCCTGCCCTATCTCCATAACCCCATGTATTTACCCGAGCTAGTTCCCCTGACATGAAGGGTCAATTTAGCATGGCTAATCCACCTAACCCTCACATCTTTAGACTGTGGCAGGAAAGATCTCATTGAGACATATAAGATGATGAATGGGATGGATAGGATAGAGGTGGAGAGACTCTTCCCGCTCAAAAAAGACAGTTGGACTAGGGGGCACAGCCTCAAGATGAAGGGGAGGCGGTTTAGAACGGAGTTGAGGAGGAACTTCTTCACTCAAAGGGTGGTGAATCTCTGGAATTCTCTGCCCGTTGAAGTGGTGGAGGCTGCCTCGCTAAATATTTTTAAGAAGCGGGTTGATGGGTTTTTGATAAGAGAGGGGATTAAGGGTTATGGGGAGAGGGCGGGAAGGTAGAACTGAGCCACGACAGATCAGCCATGATCTTATTGAATGGCGGGGCAGGCTCGAAGGGCTAGATGGCCTACTCCTGCTCCTATTTCTTATGTTCTTATGAAACGGGAACACCCGGAGGAAACTCACACAGGGAGAACAAAGAAAATGATAGCTTCCAGGGACTATATCCCTCTATTCCCATTCTATTCATGTATTTGCCCCGACGCCCCTTAAAAGTCACTACCGTATCCACTCCACTACCTCCCCCAGCTATGAGTTCCAGGCACTCACCACCCTCTGTGTAAAAAATCTGTCTCGTCCATCTCCTTCAAACATTGCCCCTCGCACCTTAAACCTGTGCCCCCTGGGAAAAAGTTTCTGCCTGTCCACTCGGTCCTTGCCTCTCACAATCTTGTAGATTTCTATCAGGTTGCCCCTCAAACTCCATCGCTCCAATGAGAACAAGCCAAGTTGTTGGTTGTTTCTCACTCTGTTCCAATATCTGACACTAAGACTTACGGAATGCCACTGATGGCAAACATCTGCCTCAACTTGTCAATGGTGGCCGTGGCCATTGTAGATTTCATCAGTTGGACATCCAACCAGTTGGAATGTGCATCCAACCAGATGAGAAACATCTGTCCCACAAATAGTCCTGTGAAGTCTATGTGCTCTCTGGACCAGAGCCTCCTGGCCATTCCATCGGATGTATGTTTGCTGGTGGTGACAATGACTGCTGGGCTTCACAACACAGGCACTGGCTGACCACTCTGTCTGTTCCTTTATCACTGCCCAGCCACCAAACATAATTCCAGATGGATGTTTTCGTCCTAGTTTATCCAGGGTGTACATTATAGAATTCCCATAGTAAAATGCTATCACCCTTGGGATGATACTGTGACACAACCCCCTCACAATAACACACCATCCTCACTCATTATCTCCATCCTACATTGCTAATTGGGTTTCATTTACTCATTTACTTATCGCCATCTTTGCTTCGCCGTTCTTTTAAATTTTAATAACACTGGGGCCCTTTCGATCCAGGGTTTCATGTAGTTCGTTGAGACCAACAAAGCCTCGTATCAGGAGTGGCGCCAACACGATTCCCTGTGGTACTGGTGGAGAAGGTGCTGTCAGCACAATTGACTCTTCCCAAGGTGGCAGGGTGAAAGCTGAGGCAAAGCAAAGAGACAGCAAGAGAACATGTTCATAGAACCCTACGGTGCAGAAACAGGCCCTTCGGCCCATCGAGTCTGCACCGAACACAATCCCACCCAATGTTCCCAATGTTCATTCAGAGGTAAGTGGCGTTGTAAATGCTCCTAGTTTGGGGGCGTTTAAGAGATCCGTGGATAGGTTTATGGACGAAAAGGGATTGGTTTAGGTTAGTGGGTCATTGTTTTTGTAACTGGTCGGCGCAACATCGTGGGCCGAAGGGCCTGTTCTGCGCTGTAATGTTCTATGTTCTATGAACGCGTCCACATTCGATATTTGCGCTGGAAAGACTAACTGTACACAACTAGCAATAGAGCCCATTGCTGCATCCTCACAATTAGTGGCACTGCCGGCTACACAGTGTGTTTTAACCCTTATACTGTGGATAGAGAGTTGTGAGTTGACTTCTTGTTTTTACAATTGTATTTATTCACACACACAATTAATGTTAATCACCCACACAATCAATGTAAGTTATTTACAGAATATAAAGTTCAATACCTTGACTCAACTTTTGCATAACTGGCAAGTACCCAGGCAGATATTGGCCTTTATCCATGAGTTGGTCTCCGACACCCTCCGTGTAGTCTGGTCCTTTGGTCTGGTCTGATGCTCTGGCTCACGTCTTCCTTTGGTTATTGGTGTGGTGGCACTCCTCGTACTGGTAGCTGCTGGTGGTGGTCACCATTGTCCTGTTCCTGGCTCTTTCTCATAGTCTCCCTTCTGTTGTGAAGCGCCTTTTATCCCTCATTGGTTTTCTCGCCCTTCTGGGTGGCCTCTTGATCATTGCCAATCGATCGATCGATCGGGGTGGGTCACCCTGATCGATAGTGTCCAATCAGGTGCTGCGCACCGGGTGTGTATCCAACGGCCGTGTGTGTCGGTGCTGGAAGTAAGTAGATCACATACATCGCTCTCCAGATAAAGGGTTAAAGCTCCCCTTGATCTGGTAAACAAAAATGTTTGACCAGAGAGTGATTTTTGTCTTTGGGACGGTCTATATTCTGTGTATTTTGTGGGCTGGAGTTGTCGTCTCTTCCTCTCTGTCCAATATTCATCTAAGCTGCAGCCTGTCTGTCTCCGCACTTGGCCAATTATCCCAGTGTGCTTTGTTAATCACTATTTTAAGTGGCCTGTCTGGTGACACTGGATTATTCTCTCAGAATAAACCCAACACCAGTTTGTGATCTGACATTCTGGTGAACTGTCTATTAGTGCCTCACAGCACCAGGGACCCAGGTTCGATTCCCAGCTTGGGGCACTGTCTGTGTGGAGTCTGCACATTCTCCCTGTGTCTGCACGGGTTCCCCCTGGATGCTCCGGTTTCCTCCCACAATCTCAAGACAGACTGGAGGGGCTGATTGTGGACAAGTCCCCAGGACCGGATGGAATGCACCCGAGGGTTCTGAAAGAAATGGCGGATAGTGGATGCCTTGGTGGTTATTTTCCAGACGTCGCTGGATTCCGGGGAAGTGCCGGATGATTGGAAAACGGCTAATGTTACGCCATTGTTTGAGAAGGGTGCCAGGCAAAAGGCAGGGAATTATAGGCCGGTTAGTTTAACGTCTGTGGTAGGTAAAATGTTAGAATCCGTCATTAAAGAGGAAATTGCGAGGCATCTTGAAGGGAATTGCTTGATAGACCAGACGCAGCACGGTTTCATTAAAGGGAAGTCGTGTCTGACAAATTTACTGGAGTTCTATGAGGATGTGTCTAGGGCGATGGACTTTGGTAGGAGGAATGGTAGGAAGGACTATTACTTACGGGGCGAAAAACTGCAGCAGGCGACGGTGCAGAGGGACCTCGGGGTCCTTGTGCATGAGTCGCAAAAACCCAGCTTGCAGGTGCAGCAGGTGGTCAGGAAGGCGAATGGGATGCTGGCCTTCATAGCGAAGGGGATTGAATATAAAAGTAGGGAGGTCTTGCTGCAGCTGTATAGGGCATTGGTGAGGCCGCAGCTGGAGTACTGTGTGCAGTTTTGGGCGCCGCACCTGCGCAAGGATGTTTTGGCCCTGGAGGGAGTGCAGAGGAGGTTTACTCGGCTGATACCGGAGTTGAGGGGATTGAGCTATGAGGAGAGGCTGAATAAACTAGGCTTGTACTCGTTAGAGTTTAGAAGAATGAGGGGAGATCTCATTGAGACGTATAAGATGATGAATGGGATGGATAGGATAGAGGTGGAGAGACTGTTCCCGCTCAAAAAAGACAGTAGGACTAGGGGGCACAGCCTCAAGATAAAGGGGGGGCGGTTTAGAACAGAGTTGAGGAGGAACTTCTTCACTCAAAGGGTGGTGAATCTCTGGAATTCTCTGCCCGTTGAAGTGGTGGAGGCTGCCTCACTAAATATTTTTAAGAAACGGGTTGATGGGTTTTTGATAAGAGAAGGGATTAAGGGTTATGGGGAGAGGGCGGGAAGGTGGAGCTGAGTCACGACAGATCAGCCATGATCTTATTGAATGGCGGGGCAGGCTCGAAGGGCCAGATGGCCTACTCCTGCTCCTATTTCTTATGTTCTTATGTTCTTACAGAGGAGAGCCGGTGGATGTGGTCTTTCTGGATTTTCAGAAGGCGTTTGACAAAGTACCTCATAAGAGGTTATTGCAGAAGGTCAAGGGACTTGGAGTTGGGGGTAGGGTGTTAGCGTGGATAGAGGATTGGTTGTACTGTGTGCAGTTTTGGGCGCCGCACCTGCGCAAGGATATTTTGGCCCTGGAGGGAGTGCAGAGGAGATTTACTAGGCTGATACCAGAGTTGAGGGGATTGAGCTATGAGGAGAGGCTGAATAAACTAGGCTTGTACTCGTTAGAGTTTAGAAGAATGAGGGGAGATCTCATTGAGACGTATAAGATGATGAATGGGATGGATAGGATAGAGGTGGAGAAACTCTTCCCGCTCAAAAAAGACAGTAGGACTAGGGGGCACAGCCTCAAGATAAAGGGGGGGCGGTTTAGAACAGAGTTGAGGAGGAACTTCTTCACTCAAAGGGTGGTGAATCTCTGCCCGTTGAAGTGGTGGAGGCTGCCTCGCTAAATATTTTTAAGACGCGGGTTGATGGCTTTTTGATAAGAGAGGGGATTAAGGGTTATGGGGAGAGGGCAGGAAGGTGGAACTGAGCCGCGACAGATCAGCCATGATCTTATTGAATGGCGGGGCAGGCTCGAAGGGCTAGATGGCCTACTCCTGCTCCTATTTCTTATGTTCTTATGTTCATATGTGCTGGATAGGGTGCATTGATCCAAACAGGCACTGGAGTGTGACGACTAAGGGAACTTCACAATAATTTCATTGCAGTGTTAATGCAAGCCTTACTTGTGACTAGTAAATAAACTTTAACTTTACATATATATATCAATGAAACATCTTCACCACTACTCTGTAAATTTCACTCTGAATTGCTCCAATTTGCATTTGTTAAGTGTACACTGAGGAACACCGCCTCCAAATATAAAACACACACGCCCAAAGATCAGGGTTTAAAAGTGGAACGTGATGCGGGCTTCCCGACCAGTAGCTGCTATCTGATAGTGTCCTGTTGTCTGGTAGATGCAGTTAATTAATGCAGGCTTCAAACAGCTCTGCTGAGCTGTGGTGAGTGTCGCTCCCCCTTTATCAGTCAGTCCGTCACATTCACACCCTCCTTGGAGTCAGCTAATGAATGATGGATGTGCAGCACAGCCGCGTCTTCCCAAGGTGACGGGGAGAAAGCTGAAGCAAAACAAAGAGACAGCAAGAGAAAATGTTCATGCTCGAGGTGCAGGCACAGCCTTTAAGTCTCCTTGGGGCAGCACAGTGGCACAGTGGGTTAGCACCGCTGCCTTACAGCACCATGGACCCCGGTTCAATTCACAGTCTCAGGTCACTATCTCTGCTGAGTCTGCATGATCTCCTCATGTCTGCATGGGTTTTCTCTGGGTGCTCCAGTTTCCTCTCACACTCCAAAGATGTGTGGGTTAGGTGCATTGGCCAGGCTAAATTTTCTCTTTGGGTCAAGGAGATTAGCAGGGTAATTATGTTGGGTTATGGAGATAGGGTCTGGATGGGATTGTGGTCAGTGCAGATTTGATGGGCCGAATGATCTCCTTCCACACTGCAGGGATTCTATGATGATTTTATGAAGTTAAAGATAGCAGGTACTGAACATCACAGTACTCTGTAATTGGATAATTTAAAACTGGGCACGCACAAGTGTCTGTCATGGCACAGGTTGAGGATGATGAGGGTTGGAGAAATTATGAGGTTAGCAGGAACCAAGATTTAGTTTTAAAAACCCCTTGATTGATGGAAGAAGAGAACAGATGGTGGGCAGGGACTTCATAAATTTTGAGAACATAAGAACATTAGAACATAAGAGCTAGGAGGAGGAGTAGGCCATCTGATCCCTCAAGTCTGTTCCGCCATTTAATAAGATCATGGCTGATCTTTTCATGGACTCAGCTCCACTTACCCACCTGCTCACCATAACCCTTAATTCCTTTACTGTTCAAAAACGTACCTACCCTTGCCTTAAAAGCATTCAATGAGGTAGTTTTAACTGCTTCACTGGGCAGGGAATTCCACAGATTCACAACCCTTTGTGTAAAGAAGTTCCTCCTCAACTCAGTCCTAAATCTGCTCCCCGTTATTTTGAGGCCATGCCCCCTAGTTCTAGTTTCACCCACCAGTGGAAACAACTTCCTGCTTCTATCTTATCCTTTCCCTTCCAATCTTATATGTTTCTATAAAGATCTCCCCTCATTCTTCTGAATTCCAATGAGTATAGCCCCAGTCGACCCCATCTCTCCTCGTAAGCCAACCCTCTCAACTCCGGAATTAACCTAGTGAATCTCCTCTGCTCCCCCTCCAGTGCCAGTCTATCCTTTCTCAATTAAGGAGACCAAAACTGTACACAGTACTCCAGGTGTGGCCTCACCAGCACCTTATACAGCTGTAACATAATCTCGCTGTTTTTAAACTCCATCCCTCTGGCAATGAAGGACAAAATTCCATTTGCCTTCTTAATTACCTGCTGCACCTGCAAACCAACTCCTTGTGATTCCTGCACAAGGACACCCAGGTCCCTCTGCACAGCAGCATGCTGCAATTTTTTTACTATCAGGCGAAGGGGGGCAAACCCTGAAAGCTTGCGAGTTTACTATCAAATAAATTGATTGGACTTAAACCTGGTGTTGTGAGACTTCTTACTGTTCTTGCTTGCTACACAAACAAAGCATACCGTTCATAAAGAAGGAAATGAGAGAGCGCGGAATGTAGCGTTACAGTCATAGCTAGGATGCAGAGAAAGATTAACAACTCTGAAGAATGTCATCCACTTGAGCTTGAGAAGGTTCATCCTGAGATATTCCCACAATTGGGGCGGCACGGTAGCACAGTGGGTTAGCACTGCTGCTTCACAGCTCCAGGGTCCTGGGTTCGATTCCCGGCTCGGGTCACTGCCTGTGTGGAGTTTGCACATTCTCCTCGTGTCTGCGTGGGTTTTCTCCGAGTGCTCCGGTTTCCTCCCACAGTCCAAAGATGTGCGGGTTAGGTTCATTGGCTATGCTAAAATTGCCCCTTAGTGTCCTGGGATGTGTAGGTTAGAGGGATTAGCAGGTAAATGTGTAGGGATATGGGGATAGGGTCTGGGTGGGATTGTGTTCGGTGCAGACTCGATGGGCCGAAGGGCCTGTTTCTGCACTGTAGGGTTCTAAATCTTTCTAAATCTGGAGAGGAATGAAGATAGCATCAGCACTTTCTTTACTCCTGCCAATGGATTTAAAGATTATTGGTTATTTAATTATTAAAGTCACAAGTACATAGAACATAGAACAGTACAGCACAGTACAGGCCCTTCGGCCCTCAATGTTGTGTCGAGCTATGTTTGAACCCAAGATCAAGCTATCCCACTCCCTATCATTCTGGGTGCTCCATGTGCCTATCCAATAACCGCTTGAAAGTTCCTAAAGTGTCCGACTCCACTATCACAGCAGGCAGTGCATTCCACACCCCAACCACTCTCTGAGTAAAGAATCTACAATAAAAAGTCTGACAACACCAGGTTTTAGTCCAACCGATTTATTTGATAATATACTCACAAGCTTTCGAGGGGACTGCCCCTTCGTCAGGTGAATGGAGAGTTCTGGCCTCAGACAGAGCATATAAAGCACAGACAGTTTAGAGATTACTGATTAGAATGTGAATCCTTCCACCTAACCTGCTGTTCAAGACCTGAAGTGGCTGATAATGTGAGTGGAAGGAGCACTGATCACAGTTTAAAGAGATGTGTATTGTCTCCAGACAGTACAGTAAGTGAGGTTTTGCAAACCCAGGCAAATCACGGGGGTTACAGATAGTGCGACATGAACCCAAGATCCCTGTTGAAACCGTCCTCATGTGTGCGGAACTTGGCTATCAGTCTCTGTTCAGCGACTCTGCGCTGTCGTGTGTCGTGAAGGCCGCCTTGGAGAATGCTTACCCGAAGGTCAGAGGCTGAATGCCCGTGACCACTGAAGTGTTCGCCAACAGGAAGGGAACAGTCTTGCCTGGTGACTGTCGAGCGATGTTCATTCATCCGTTGTCGTAGTGTCTGCATGGTCTCCCCAATGTACCATGCTTCGGGACATCCTTTCTTGCAACGTATCAGGTAGACAATGTTGGCCGAGTTGCAAGAGTATTTACCATGTACCTGGTGGATGGTATTCTCACGTGTGATGATGGTATCCATGTCGATGATCCGGCATGTCTTGCAGAGGTTGCTGTGGCAGGGTTGTGTGGTATTGTGGTCACTGTTCTCCTGAAGACTGGGTAGTTTGCTGCGAACAATGGTCTGTTTGAGGTTGTGTGGTTGTCTGAAAGCAAGAAGTGGGGGTGTGGGGATAGCCCTGGCGAGATGTTCGTCTTCATCAATGATATGTTGAAGACTCCGGAGAAGATGTTGTAGCTTCTCCACTCCGGGGAAGTACTGGACGACGAAGGGTACTCTGTCCATTGTGTCCTGTGTTTGCCTTCTGAGGAGATCGGTGCGGTTTTTCGCTGGTTAGGTTAACAGCAGGTTAGGTGTAAGGATTCGCATTCTAATCAGTAATCTCTAAACTGTCTGTGCTTTATATGCTCTGTCTGAGGCCAGAACTCTCCATTCACCTGACGAAGGGGCTAACCCCGAAAGCTTGTGGGAATATTATCAAATAAATCGGTTGGACTAAAACCTGGTGTTGTCAGACTTTTTACTGTGTTTACGCCAGTCCAACGCCGGCATACCCACATCATAAAGAATCTACCTCAGACATCCCTCCTATATCTCCCGCCATGAACCCCCTACCCCCCTGCCCCCTAGTAACAGCTACATCCACCCAACATAGAACCCTACAGTGCAGAAACAGGCCCTTCGGCCCATCGAGTCTGCACCGAACACAATCCCACCCAGACCCTATCTCCATATCCCTACACATTTTACCTGCTAATCCCTCTAACCTACACATCCCAGGATACTAAGGGGCAATTTTAGCATAGCCAATGAACCTAACCCGCACATCTTTGGACTGTGGGAGGAAACCGGAGCACCCGGAGAAAACCCACGCAGACACGAGGAGAATGTGCAAACTCCACACAGGCAGTGACCCGAGCCGGGAATCGAACCCAGGACCCTGGAGCTGTGAAGCAGCAGTGCTAACCACTGTGCTACCGTGCCACCCAAGGAAATAGTCTCTGCACATAAGACTTAAATTAACACAGCAATGAAGTTACTGTGAAAATCCCCAAGTCGCCACACTCCAGCACCCATTTGGGTTCACTGAGGGAGAATTTAGCGTGGCCTATGCACCCTAACCAGCACGTCTTTTGGGTTGTGGGAGGAAACCAGAGCACCTGGAGGAAACCCACGCAGATATGGGGAGAACGTGCAAACTCCGCACAGAGAGCGACCCAAGCCGGGAATCGAACATGGGCCCTTGGTGCTGTGAGTCTGTGGTGCTAACCACCATGCAACTATGCTGCCCCCATTCGAGGATTTCCTCCTCTAATGATAAAACCATAAGAACTTGGAGCAGGAGTAGGCCATTCAGCCCCTTGAGCCTGATCCACCATTCATTGTGATTAAGGCTTATCTCATCACTGTCTCAACTCCACCTTCCTGCCCTCTCCCCATAGCCTTCTATCTGTCTGCTAATTAAAACTTCCCCCTCAAATTTGTTTCAGCCAATGCTCCGAACCCACACATTTTTCGGAGAAAACTGAAGGAGACTCACGCAGACACGGGGAGAACATGCAGACTCCGCACGGACAGTGACCCAAGGGGGAATCGAACCCAGGTCCCTGGCGCTGTGAGGCAGCAGTGTTAACCATTGTGCCACCACGTTGCCCCAGATAGAAACACAAATGATAGAGATGCTCCTTTCCCACCTGAATGGGGTGGAGCACCTTCAAACCCGCTGCTGTGGGAACATAAAATCCTGCCCTGTATCATGAAGGTGATAAAAGATATTATTAACTAGAGTCAGTGGGTAAATGCACCAGACACAGCTAGCACTGGGCCGATGATTGAACTTGGGGCTAATAATGAGCTGTTAACAATTGCTGATGTATTTGAGAACCAGGATCATCAGCTCTGCTGCAGGAATCAGAGTTATCGTGCACGAGACAGAGTGTACACTCCTGGATTCCTGAGATCAGATACAGCACATCTTAAGGTATTGAAATGTAAATGATCCCCTCTTGTGTTATCCAGGGATTCAGCTGCAGAAGAACTCCCATTTCTATGAAGTGTTTGACGAGGGCCTCTCAAAGCCGGTTACTGCCAATGGGGTAGTCACTCTTGCGGAACGGGAAACACAGCGGCATTTGCGCACAGCAGGATCCCACAGAGAGCAAAAATGTAAAGGAGATAATTGTGATACCTGAGGGGGACACAGGAAGGTAGGTCCCGTGGCCATTTATCACTCTGCCATTGCCAGCCTGCAGCGAAAGCTCCCTTATAGGTCATGGGGTGGACTCAGGCTGGGGGCAAGGGGTTGACCTCAACAGTCTCTGCTGAGAAGAAGGTCTCACGTTTGGACTCCCTTCCAGGCCTGACAGACCCGAAGATCAGCCCTGGCATGGTGATCTCAGACAGCTCTCTGCTTAACATCTGCATTCCTGCCTGCCAGCTGTGCGAATTCTGAAGCGGCCAGGTAACTTTCACCTCCATGCTCCCCCGGTCACCTAGCAGGATTTTCAATCATTGCAACGCCTCTACTTTCTCAGAAGACTAAGGAACTATGGCATGTCAGCTATGACTCTCACCAACTTTTACAGGTGCCCCATAGAAAGCATTCTTTCTGGTTGTATCACAGCTCGGTCTGGGCTCCTGCTCTGCCCAAGATTGCAATGAACTACAAAAGGTCGTGAATGTAGCCCAATCCATCACACAAACCAGCCTCCCATCCATTGACTCTGTCTACACTTCCCGCTGCCTCGGAAAAGCAGCCAGCACAATTAAGGACCCCACGCACCCCGGACATTCTCTCTTCCACCTTCTTCCGTCGGGAAAAAGATACAAAAGTCTGAGGTCACGGACCGACCGACTCAAGAACAGCTTCTTCCCTGCTGCTGTCAGACTTTTGAATGGACGTATCTTGCATTAAGTTGATCTTTCTCTACACCCTAGCTGTGACTGTAACACCACATCCTGCACTCTCTCCTTTCCTTCTCTATGAATGGTGTGTTTTAAAATATAGAACATAGAGCAGTGCAGCACAGTACAGGCCCTTCGGCCCTCAATGTTGTGCTGAACTACGTCCAATCCCAAGTTCAAGCTATCCCACTCCCTATCATTCCGGAGTGCTCCATGTGCCTATCCAATAGCCGCTTGAAAGGTCCTAAAGTGTCCGACTTCACTATCACAGCAGGCAGTGTATTCCACACCCCAACCACTCTCTGAGTAAAGAACCTACCTCGGACATCCCTCCTATATCTCCCACCATGAACCTTATAGTTATGCCCCCTAGTAACAGCTACATTCACCCGAGGAAATAGTCTCTGCACGTCCACTCTATCAATCCCTCTCATCATCTTATAAACCTCTAAGTCACCTCTCATCCTTCTCTGCACCAAAGAGAAAAGCCCCAGCTCCCTCAACCTTTCCTCATATCACCTACCCTCCAAACCAGGTAGCATCCTGGTAAATCTCCTCTGCACTCTCTCCAATACTTCCTTCTTACAGTGAGGTGACCAGAACTGAACACAATATTCCAAATGTTTTGTCTGTGTAGCGAGCAAGAAACAATACTTTTCACTGTATGTTAATACTTGTGACAATAATAAATCAAATCAAATCAAAAATCAAAGCATTCCATTCTGCAGCAGAGACTTCCCTGTCTCCGCGTCAGAAGTTGCAGGTTTGAGCAGACCCCTTCGAAGTTCTCTGACAGAGAGGAGGTAACAATTTCACCTGCGGAGGGGATGGGGGGGGAGGTGTGGGAGTGGGTTTCCAGTCTGCACAGCTGCTCACTCAGCCCCAGTGTATTCAACTGAAACCTTTGAAACCCTCTCAATTCCATTGGAAACCTTTGATCTCTGTCAATTCCAAAGTAATGATGTGGAGTTGCCAGCGTTGGACTGGGGTAAGCAGAGTAAGATGTCTCACTACACCCCATTAAAATCCAACAGGTTCATTGAGAATTGTGAGTATTTGGAGCACCACTCCAAAGCTGATGAAGGAGCAGTGCTCTGAATGCTCGTGATTCCAAATAAACCTGTCGTACTTTAACCTGGTGTTTTGAGACTTCTTACTCCCAGGACAGGTACAGCACGGGATTAGATACAGAGTAAAGCTCCCTCTACACTGTCCCCCATCAAACACTCCCAGGACAGGTACAGCGCGGGGTTAGATACAGAGTAAAGCTCCCCCTACACTGTCCCATCAAACACTCCCAGGACAGGTACAGCATGGGGTTAGATACAGAGTAAAGCTCCCTCTACACTGTCCCCATCAAACACTCCCAGGACAGGTACAGCACGGGGTTAGATACAGAGTAAAGCTCCCTCTACACTGTCCCCATCAAACACTCCCAGGACAGGTACAGCGCGGGGTTAGATACAGAGTAAAGCTCCCCCTACACTGTCCCATCAAACACTCCCAGGACAGGTACAGCATGGGGTTAGATACAGAGTAAAGCTCCCTCTACACTGTCCCCCCATCAAACACTCCCAGGACAGGTACAGCACGGGGTTAGATACAGAGTAAAGCTCCCTCTACACTGTCCCCATCAAACACTCCTAGGACAGGTACAGCACGGGGTTAGATACAGAGTAAAGCTCCCTCTACACTGTCCCCCCATCAAACACTCCCAGGACAGGTACAGCACGGGGTTAGATACAGAGTAAAGCTCCCTCTACATTGTCCCCATCAAACACTCCCAGGACAGGTACAGCACGGGGTTAGATACAGAGTAAAGCTCCCTCTACACTGTCCCCCATCAAACACTCCCAGGACAGGTACAGCACGGGGTTAGATACAGAGTAAAGCTCCCTCTACACTGTCCCCCCATCAAACACTCCCAGGACAGGTACAGCACGGGGTTAGATACAGAGTAAAGCTCCCTCTACACTGTCCCCCCATCAAACACTCCCAGGACAGGTACAGCACAGGGTTAGATACAGAGTAAAGCTCCCTCTACACTGTCCCCCCATCAAACACTCCCAGGACAGGTACAGCACAGGGTTAGATACAGAGTAAAGCTCCCTCTACACTGTCCCCCCATCAAACACTCCCAGGACAGGTACAGCACGGGGTTAGATACAGAGTAAAGCTCTCTCTACACTGTCCCCCCATCAAACACTCCCAGGACAGGTACAGCACGGGGTTAGATACAGAGTAAAGCTCCCTCTACACTGTCCCCCCATCAAACACTCCCAGGACAGGTACAGCACAGGGTTAGATACAGAGTAAAGCTCCCTCTACACTGTCCCCCCATCAAACACTCCCAGGACAGGTACAGCACAGGGTTAGATACAGAGTAAAGCTCCCTCTACACTGTCCCCATCAAACACTCCCAGGACAGGTACAGCACGGGGTTAGATACAGAGTAAAGCTCCCTCTACACTGTCCCCCATCAAACACTCCCAGGACAGGTACACCACGGGGTTCGTTACAGAGTAAAGCTCCCTCTACACTGTCCCCCCATCAAACACTCCCAGGACAGGTATAGCACAGGGTTAGATACAGAGTAAAGCTCCCTCTACACTGTCCCCATCAAACACTCCCAGGACAGGTACAGCACGGGGTTAGATACAGAGTAAAGCTCCCTCTACACTGTCCCCCATCAAACACTCCCAGGACAGGTACAGCACAGGGTTAGATACAGAGTAAAGCTCCCTCTACACTGTCCCCTCATCAAACACTCCCAGGACAGGTACAGCACGGGGTTAGATACAGAGTAAAGCTCCCTCTACACTGTCCCCCCATCAAACACTCCCAGGACAGGTACAGCATAGGGTTAGAAACAGAGTAAAGCTCCCTCTACACTGTCCCCTCATCAAACATTCCCAGGACAGGTACAGCACAGGGTTAGATACAGAGTAAAGCTCCCTCTACACTGTCCCCCCATCAAACACTCCCAGGACAGGCACAGCCCAGGGTTACATGCACTGTGCTGTGTCACCCCATGACTCTGTAACTATGTAAAGAATTCCAAAGATTCATGACCCTCTGAGGAACAATTTTTTTTGTCAAGCCTTATCCAAAATAAAGGGGGGGGGTGGGGTGTGCTGTTCCCCTTCCTGCCAACTCCCAGCCATTTCCGGACTTCCCTGGTTCGGGGCAACAACCCCTCAGTGTTGCAGAGCATGTAGGAACATAGCTGTGGGAGTGAACAAGATCCACAACTTCGGAAGAACCAGGGAACATAAGAACATAAGAAATAGGAGCAGGAGTAGGCCATCTGGCCCTTCGAGCCTGCCCCACCATTCAATAAGATCATGGCTGATCTGTCGTGGCTCAGTTCCACCTTCCCGCCCTCTCCCCATAACCCTTAATCCCTTCTCTTATCAAAAACCCATCAACCCGTTTCTTAAAAATATTTAGCGAGGCAGCCTCCACCACTTCAACGGGCAGAGAATTCCAGAGATTCACCACCCTTTGAGTGAAGAAGTTCCTCCTCAACTCTGTTCTAAACCGCCCCCCCCTTTATCTTGAGGCTGTGCCCCCCAGTCCTACTGTCTTTTTTGAGCGGGAAGAGTCTCTCCACCTCTATCCTATCCATCCCATTCATCATCTTATACGTCTCAATGAGATCTCCCCTCATTCTTCTAAACTCTAACGAGTACAAGCCTAGTTTATTCAGCCTCTCCTCATAGCTCAATCCCCTCAACTCCGGTATCAGCCGAGTAAACCTCCTCTGCACTCCCTCCAGGGCCAAAACATCCTTGCGCAGGTGCGGCGCCCAAAACTGCACACAGTACTCCAGCTGCGGCCTCACCAATGCCCTATACAGCTGCAGCAAGACCTCCCTACTTTTATATTCAATCCCCCTCGCTATGAAGGCCAGCATCCCATTCGCCTTCCTGACCACCTGCTGCACCTGCAAGCTGGGTTTTTGCGACTTATGCACAAGGATCCCGAAGGAACATTGACACTATTTCTTCCCTGAATCTGACTGAGTAGGGTTCCATTCATAGATATGCAGGGTAGAATAGGTGTAGGGTGATGTGGCGGCGCGGGCTCGTTGGGCCAAAGGGCCTGTTTCCCGTGCTGCATTGTTCTTTGTTCTTTGTTCTTTATTGAAAGGAGAATCCAATATAATCAGTTGAATGAAGTAGAGAGAGAGAGAGAAGGATGCCTGTGTTTGGGGGGGGAGTTCAGAGTCAGGAGATGGGAATTACATTCAAAGTGGGCATGTTTCCCTGTGCCCTGTTAAAAAAAATGGGCAAGTCTTCCCCAGACACACGAGGGGGATATCCTTAAAAAGAACCAGAATGGGATAGGGCAGGAAAAGATGAAGAGGCTTACAGCATCAAAGTGGGCCCACGATTAAAGGGGTTGAAAGAACAGTGATGCGGCTGACAGCGGCCTAATTATTTGTAGAAATGAATTAGTCTGTGGCCACAGCTCGGTGGGCTGGTCTGACAACTTGTCTGCTGGATATCCCAGCCCCCCAGATCAGCCCATTAACTAGACAACAAGTGGAGCTAATATTGAACAGACATCACCATCTACCTGAGTCTCAGTGGGCAGTTGGAAATCAGACTCTGCTCTACATTAAATGGCCTGTAACTTGGTAACTGTGATAATACTGATGCAATGGCTCATACAAATCAGACACAGGTATACTCAGTTAAAAGTTGCTTGCCTCAGGCTCTGACCACTTGCATCAACTCCCCAAGCAGCACATCAATAAGCTGCATCAAGGTATATTATTAATAGTTGATGATCTCCTGCAATACGGCAGAGAAGGAATTCTCCCTCACTCTCTCTGCATGCTCAGAGAATTGTGACAATCTCTCAAAGCACTGACAGTGACAACAAGGTTCAAACAAAAGTTTCTCATTACATGTGAAAGAGTGAAGAAATGAGGTGGAGATCCACTCAGTTGGACTGTGGTGGGCACAGTAAGAAGTCTCACAACACTTGGTTAAAGTCTGACAGGTTTATTTGGAATCAGGAGCTTTCAGGAGCTGTGTTTATCGTACCTATAATGGCTCGGTGGCACGCTGGTTAGCACTGCTGTCTCACCCGGGTTCAATTCCGGCCTCGGGTCACTGTCTGTGCGGAGTTTGCACGTTCTCCCCGTGTCTGCGTGGGTTTCCTCCGGGTGCTCCGGTTTCCTCCCACAGTCCAAAGGTGTGTGGGATAGGTTGATTGGCCATGCTAAATTCTCCCTCAGTGTCAGGGGGATTAGCTGGGTAAATTTGAGGATTATGGGAATAAGGTCTGGGTGAGATGTGGTTGGTACAGGTTCTATGGGTCGAATGGCCTCCTTCTGTACTGTAGGCATTCTATGATGCTGTGATACTATTTCACATTCCTCATCTTCAGTCTGTTCACAGTACAGGTTTGGACTCAGTTGGCTCTGTGCCCTGTATCTGGTCTTGGCCACTCTCAATTTTCCCAGGAGCCTGAAGTTTTCATTTCAGTTTCAATCACGGTAGTGCAGTGGTTAGCACTGCCGCCTCACAGCGCCAGCGACCCAGGTTCGATATCTGGTTGGGGAGACTGTCTGTGGGGAGTTTGCACATTCTCCCCGTGTCAGTGTGGGTTTCCTCCGGATGCTCTGGTTTCCTCCCATGGTCGAAAGATGTGCGGGTTAGGTGGATTGGCCGTGCTAAACCACCCCTCAATGTCAGGGAGAATAGAAGAGTAAATGCGTGGGGCTACAGGGATAGGGCCTGGTTGGGATTGTGGTCGGTGCGGACTTGATGGGCCGAATGGCCTCCTTCTGCACTGTAGAGATTCTATGAAGTTTTCCAAGAAATATGAAAGCTCAGATTTTCACCCAGTTAGGGTCTGACTCAAAATAGCTCTCCATGAAACCATGGATTCCATCACAGTGACCACGTCACAACTTAGATTCCCATCAACTGGAACGCTGGAAACCTCTTCAGAGCCATCAAGACTCAAAACCTTAACTCTCTCCACAGATGCTGGGTTTATCCAGCACTTCCTGTTTTTATTTCACATTCCCAGCATCTGTGGTATTTAATTTCATTACTTTTCCATCAGACTTTATATCATCTGGAAAGTTCAATGTGTTACCCTGTCTCAGTCATTAATATAGACTGTAAATAATTGAGGTCCCAACACTGATACTTGTGTCCTGTGTTTTATCCCCAGCTGATGTTCTGATTGGAGGAGTCAGATAACAGAATGAAATAAACTAGGCTGGTACTCGTTAGAGTTTAGAAGAATGAGGGGAGATCTCATTGAGACGTATAAGATGATGAATGGGATGGATAGGATAGAGGTGGAGAGACTCTTCCCGCTCAAAAAAGACAGTAGGACTAGGGGGCACAGCCTCAAGATAAAGGGGGGGGGGGCGGTTTAGAACAGAGTTGAGGAGGAACTTCTTCACTCAAAGGGTGGTGAATCTCTGGAATTCTCTGCCCGTTGAAGTGGTGGAGGCTGCCTCGTTAAATATTTTTAAGAAACGGGTTGATGGGTTTTTGATAAGCGAGGGGATTAAGGGTTATGGGGAGAGGGCGGGAAGGTGGAACTGAGCCACGACAGATCAGCCATGATCTTATTGAATGGCGGGGCAGGCTCGAAGGGCCAGATGGCCTACTCCTGCTCCTATTTCTTATGTTCTTATGTTCCCAGGAGTCCGCTGATGAACTTTTAACACGAAGATTAAAATGTTTGTTGGACAAGAAGAGAATGGTGAAGATTACACCAAAGAGGTTGAAAAGATCTCAGTATAACCACAAGAACAAGAACATGATTCAAACAGAGTCATAGGGCCCAGTTTTACCATCGCAAAACCTTGGCAAAGTTGGGCACGAGGTGAGGAATGTGATCCACCTCCGCGCCAGTTCCTCCTTCCCCAAGGTCCAAAAAATAGCCGCGATTGGGACCGTGCCCGAAACGGGTATCACGGCCATTTAAGTGGATTTGCATGCATTTGATTTGAGTTAACGGGCTGCCTCGATCATCCTTACTGGCACTTCCTCCTTTACCGCCCACGTTCACCATTCCAGAATCGGCACGAAACAGACATGCTCCATAAAAGTCCGATTTGGGCCCTCCAGTTAGTGAAGGGGGGGGTATGTGTTGAGAGTCCGACAGCTCTCTGCTCGAGATGGGTGGGGGTGGTCCGGTGGTGGGGGTGGGCAGTGGGGGGGGGGGGAGTGTGTGTGTGTCTGAGGGGCTGTGTGTGTGTGTGTGTGTGTATCTCTGTGTGATGCAATGTGCGCCTGTCCGTGTGTGTGTGTCTGTACGATGCAATGTGCGCCTGTCCCTGTGTGTGTGTCTGTACGATGCAATGTGCGCCTGTCCCTGTGTGTGTGTCTGTGTGCGCGATGTGCGCCTGTCCCTGTGTGTGTGTCTGTGTGCGCGATGTGCGCCTGTCCCTGTGTGTGTGTCTGTGTGCACGATGTGCGCCTGTCTCTCTGTGTGTGTCTGTGTGCACGATGTGCGCCTGTCTCTCTGTGTGTGTCTGTGTGCGCGATGTGCGCCTGTCCCTGTGTGTGTGTCTGTGTGCGCGATGTGCGCCTGTCTCTCTGTGTGTGTCTGTGTGCACGATGTGCGCCTGTCTCTCTGTGTGTGTCTGTGTGCACGATGTGCGCCTGTCTCTCTGTGTGTGTCTGTGTGCGCGATGTGCGCCTGTCCCTCTGTGTGTGTCTGTGTGCACGATGTGCGCCTGTCTCTCTGTGTGTGTCTGTGTGCGCGATGTGCGCCTGTCCCTGTGTGTGTGTCTGTGTGCGTGATGTGCGCCTGTCCCTGTGTGTGTGTCTGTACGATGCGATGTGCGCCTGTCCCTGTGTGTGTGTCTGTACGATGCAATGTGCGCCTGTCCCTCTGTGTGTGTCTGTGTGCGCGATGTGCGCCTGTCCCTCTTTGTGTGTCTGTGTGCGCGATGTGCGCCTGTCTCTCTGTGTGTGTCTGTGTGCGCGATGTGCGCCTGTCTCTGTGTGTGTGTCTGTACGATGCAATGTGCGCCTGTCCCTGTGTGTGTGTCTGTGTGCGCGATGTGCGCCTGTCTCTGTGTGTGTGTCTGTACGATGCAATGTGCGCCTGTCCCTGTGTGTGTGTCTGTGTGCGCGATGTGCGCCTGTCCCTGTGTGTGTGTCTGTACGATGCGATGTGCGCCTGTCCCTGTGTGTGTGTCTGTGTGCGCGATGTGCGCCTGTCCCTGTGTGTGTGTCTGTGTGCGCGATGTGCGCCTGTCCCTGTGTGTGTGTCTGTGTGCGCGATGTGCGCCTGTCCCTGTGTGTGTGTCTGTGTGCGCGATGTGCGCCTGTCCCTGTGTGTGTGTCTGTGTGCGCGATGTGCGCCTGTCCCTGTGTGTGTGTCTGTGTGCGCGATGTGCGCCTGTCCCTGTGTGTGTGTCTGTGTGCGCGATGTGCGCCTGTCCCTCTGTGTGTGTCTGTACGATGCAATGTGCGCAGTCCCTCTGAGTGTGTCTGTGTGCGCGATGTGCGCCTGTCCCAGTGTGTGTCTGTGTGCGCGATGTACGCCTGTCCCTGTGTGTGTCTGTGTGCGCGATGTACGCCTGTCCCTGTGTGTGTGTCTGTGTATTACCACTTATTTCAAGCAGAAGTGATTGTGGATGGAAGTGTTGGATGAGATATCTGGTGATGGCTGAAATTGTGCAGCTGGACTCCGGATTCAGTCACTTGAACGGAGATCTCAGCACTGAGCCGAGACTTGGCTATCCAGCTGAGAAAAACAGCCTCATTCACTTGTGAACACAAATCGAACTGATTCATCACAAGAAAACCAACTGCTCCAACAGAAAAGACATTTTTATAACAGAGGAAGAGTGTCAGAATGGTGCAGGCTGTAAATTGAAATGAAATTGTCTGTCCCTGCTATTTACAGCTAAACTGATGGAATAGCTTTTCAAATTGAAACATAAGGCATTGATTTCTTGTTCCTTGACGGTCGGTGTTGATAAACTTGTGTGTTCTTAGTTACTTAATGTTTGCTTGGTTCCTCATTTCTTTTTTTATAAATCTAGCTGCTGCCTCAATGATTTTATTAACAAAGATTTTTAACAGGAAATCAGTGAGGCAAATATCATGAGTCCAAATTGGGTAAATTGGATACAAGGTGGAGAAAGGAATAATAACAACAGTAACTTGCATTTATGTAGCACCTTTGACATAATAAAGTGCCCGTGGCATTTCACAGCAACACTACGCATGACACCAAGGGCACAGGGAGTAGAGGGGTAGCTTCGCTGGGGGAGGGGAAGTCAGGATGGGAGGAGGCTCCTGAAGAGCTTAAGCATCAGCATAGGCCTTCTGGGCTGAATGGCCTCCTTTGTGTGCTGAATAATCAGCGAAATTCTACGAGTTATTCATGCATAACACCTTTACAGAATTAAAAACCCCAAAACTCTGCCCACTGTCATTATCATCGACTTCAGGAAGTGCAGTGGAGAACATTCCACCTTCCCCATCTTACAGTGTGAAACACACCCAGCTGTTTATTCTTGGACAGAGGGTGGTTAAGGTCTGGAGAGGAAACTTGCCTCTCTCTCTAGAGAGAAACATACCATTTTTAAAGTTTATTTATTAGTCACAAATAAGGCTTACATTAACACGGCAATGAAGCTACTGTGAAATTCCCCTAGTCGCCACTCTCCAGCACCTGTTTGGGTCAATGCCCCCTAACCAGCACGTCTTTCAGACTGTGGGAGGAAGCCAGAGCACCCGGAGGAAACCCACGCAGACATGGGGAGAATGCGCACGGACAGTGACCCGAGCCACTCTTGGGAGTAGAGATAGGTTTGTAAATAAAGGAAATGCGGTGAAGGGATATCGGCCTCTGAAGAGCTGTTTCAGTGAGTGGATGGGATGAAGGTGTGATGTATACAGGGCACGAGGCCAGATAGAGATGTAGAGGTGTGTGGGAGAGAGGTAGTGGTGAAATGTCTTTAGCTGGCAGCGTGTGAGATCCCTGCGGAGTGCCATCCTGTTAATGCCTGATGGGTGTGTGAGCGTGTGAGCTGAGGGTGATGGTATGTTCGACTTACCCTGCTGGAATTGATGAGATCATTCATCCTCTTCCTGCACTTGATTTCAGCACCGTGTTTGCACCGACTACGGAAGACACCATGCCTCGCGAGCCGGCTTGGTGACATTGGTGGACCTCGCCTGGCCATCGCTGAGGACATCCCAGCGGTTCTGAACAGCAGGTGACCCAGCAAAGCGTCACTGAGCCTGGGAGCCACGACCTTCTCCCCCTTTGGGGTTATTGTTTCCGTGGGATTACCCTGGCTTGCAGGCTGTGTGTGACTACACTTCAAACCTGGCGGCTGGACAAAAGCACCACTGAGGTCACAGCAGGTGGGCCAGTCAGGGGGATTGCTCACTGGTGATCTGCTGTGGAGATGCCGGCGTTGGACTGGGGTAAGCACAGCAAGAAATCTCATGCCAGGTTACAGTCCAACAAGTTTATTTGGCAGCACGAGCTATTGGAGTCTCAGGCTCCTTCATCAGGTGAGTGAGGGCTTGTGTTCACAAACAGGACATATACAGACACAAACTCAATTTACAAGATAATGGTTGGAATGCGAGTCTTTACAGGTAATCAAGTCTCCACGTGAGTGGAGAGAGGGTCAAGCAGAGGTTAAAGAGATGTGTATTGTCTCCAGCCAGGACAGTTAGTGTCTTGTAAATTGAGTTTGTGTCTGTCTCTGACCTGTGTGTGAACACAAGCCCTCACTCACCTGATGAAGGAGCCTGAGACTCTGAAAGCTCGTGCTGCCAAACAAACCTGTTGGACTGTAACCCGGTGTTGTGTGAGACTCCT
The DNA here is from genome assembly GCA_037974335.1 of Prionace glauca. Classification (NCBI taxonomy): domain Eukaryota; kingdom Metazoa; phylum Chordata; class Chondrichthyes; order Carcharhiniformes; family Carcharhinidae; genus Prionace; species Prionace glauca. The sequence goes on along the minus strand of CM075733.1, from coordinate 4,894,493 downwards.
CACTGCAGCGATGATGTGACATGCTTCTGGATTTTGCATCGGTGACGAGGTGGGCACCAGACAACATGACACAAAAACACAGATCCCTGAGAGGAGGATTAAAAAAGATAATAAAGAGAAAGGAAAATAAACCATGGGGGCAAATGAGCGAAGGACATAAAAACTGACAATAAGAGCTTCCTTAAGTATATAAAAAGGAAGGCAAAGGTTAAAGTGAATATAGGCCTATTGAAAATGAATCTGGGGAGATAGTTATGGGGAACAAGGAAATGGCAGAGGGTTTGAAAAGATATTTTGCTTCAGTCTTTAGGGTCAAACATCTCATTAATATTAAAGAATATTGGGAGGAATTAAGTATCATCGCCATCACTAGAGGAGGAGTGCGAGACAAACTAATGGGGGCTAAAGGCATACACGTCCTCTAAAGGCATACCTGTGGATCCTAAAAGAAGGAGCTACAATGATAGTGAATGCATTGGTTCTAATTTTCCTTGGATCTTGGAGAAGTACTGGAGGATTAGAAATCTGCCAATATGATACCCGTATTCAAAAAGTGAGGGATGTAAAAAGTGGGTAACTATATGCCGATTAGCCCAAGATCGATTGTTGGAAAAATGTGAGAATCAATTATTGAGGAAACAATATTGGCAGGTTTGGAAAATTAAAACCTAATCAAGCAGAGTCAGCACTGCTTTGTGAAAGGGAAATCATATCTGATGAACTTGGCGGCGCGGGCTCGTTGGGCCGAAGGGCCTGTTTCCCGTGCTGGTTTGTTCTTTGTTCTTTGAACTTATTAGAATTTTTCAAGGAAATCTCAACCAAAGTGGATCGAGGGGAACCTGTAGATGTAATGTATTTGGACTTCCAGAAGGCGTTTGAGAAGGTAGCACACAAAAGGTTAAGTTGTAAGAGCCCATAGTGTATATATTGGCATGGAGAGAGGATTGGCTGAAGGGCAGGAAACAGCAAGGGGAGTAAAGGATTCTTTTTCAGGTTAGTGATCTGTAAGCAGTGGGGTTCCATAGAGATCAGTGCTGGGACCGCAACTGTTTACAATATATATTAGTGAGTGTGAGGGAGGAAGCCAATGTACTGTAGCCAAATTTACAGACGATACAAAAATAGGTGGAAAGACAGATTGTGAGAGGGATTGATTGGTTCAGTAAGTGGACAAAAAGTTAGCAAATGGAGGAGAATGTGGGAAAATGTGAAGTTCATTTTGGGAGAGAACAAAAGGATGGCTTAGGTGTTGTAAGCTCCAGGGTTAAGGACCGTGTGCAGGAAGGTGGGATTAGAAAGCACACCTAGTTGTCCTCGAGTTGGCATGGACAAGATGGGCCAAATGACATCCTTCTGTGCTGTACTTTGCTGTGGTTCTAACAGAGTTTTATTGAAATGGAGAAAATCTGCAGAAAGCTGCAACATATAGAGACTTGGGAATACTTGCGCACGAAACACGGGAAGCTGGCACACAGGCACAGCAGGTAATCAGGAAAACTGATGGAATGCTGTCCCTTATTTCAAGAGCGTCGGAGGATAAGAGCAGGAAAATCTTGCTGCAACTGAAAAAGGTTCTGGTGAGATAGGCTAGATAGGCTGGGCGAATGGGCCAGGAAATGGCAAATGGAATTTAATGTTGGCAAGTGTGAGGTGGTCCACTTTGGTAGGAGGAATGGTAGGAAGGACTATTACTTACGGGGCGAAAAACTGCAGCAGGCGACGGTGCAGAGGGACCTCGGGGTCCTTGTGCATGAGTCGCAAAAACCCAGCTTGCAGGTGCAGCAGGTGGTCAGGAAGGCGAATGGGTTGCTGGCCTTCATAGCGAGGGGGATTGAATATAAAAGTAGGGAGGTCTTGCTGCAGCTGTATAGGGCATTGGTGAGGCCGCAGCTGGAGTACTGTGTGCAGTTTTGGGCGCCGCACGTGCGCAAGGATATTTTGGCCCTGGAGGGAGTGCAGAGGAGGTTTACTAGGCTGATACCGGAGTTGAGGGGATTGAGCTATGAGGAGAGGCTGAATAAACTAGGCTTGTACTCGTTAGAGTTTAGAAGAATGAGGGGAGATCTCATTGAGACATATAAGATGATGAATGGGATGGATAGGATAGAGGTGGAGAGACTCTTCCCGCTCAAAAAAGACAGTAGGACTAGGGGGCACAGCCTCAACATAAAGGGGGGCGGTTTAGAACAGAGTTGAGGAGGAACTTCTTCACTCAAAGGGTGGTGAATCTCTGGAATTCTCTGCCCGTTGAAGTGGTGGAGGCTGCCTCGCTAAATATTTTTAAGAAACGGGTTGATGGGTTTTTGATAAGCGAGGGGATTAAGGGTTATGGGGAGAGGGCGGGAAGGTGGAGCTGAGTCACGACAGATCAGCCATGATCTTATTGAATGGCGGGGCAGGCTCGAAGGGCCAGATGGCCTACTCCTGCTCCTATTTCTTATGTTCTTATGAGATCACTTGTGAATAGTTTTAATCCCCTTATTTAAGGAAAGATATTATTTCATTACAGGCAGTTCAGAGAAGATTCACTCAGATGATCCCCTGTATGAAGGGATTGTCTTACGAAGAAAGGTTAAACAGGTCGAGTCCCTACTCATTGGAATGTAGAAGAATAAGAGGTGAAACATATAAAGTTATTGAAGGCACTGATGGGATAAATGCTGAGAGGATGCTTTCCCTTGTAGAAGAGTCTAGGACCAGAGAGCATAGTCTCAGAATAAAGGGGCGCCAATTTAAGACTGAGATTAGGAGAAATTTCTTCTCTCAGAGTTGAGTGTCTTTGGAAGTCCTTCCCACAGAGAGCTGCAGGGACAAAGTCCTTGTGTATATTTAAGGTGGAGATAGATAGATTTTTGATCATTAAGGGAGTCAAGGGTTATGGGTGAAGGGCAGGAAAGTGTGTGAGAGGAATGTTGGATCAGCCACAATCCTATTGAAGGGCAGACCAGTCTTGAGGGGCTGAATGGCCTACCCCTGTACCTATTTCTTATTATTTCATGTGTGCTGCCACAGTTTGAACACAGATGGGAGACTGTCATCGACTTCAGGAAGTGTAAAGGAGAACGAGTCCCTGTCTACATGAAGGGGGATGAAGTAGAAATGGTCGAGAGCTTCATGTTTATTGGTGTCCAGAGCACCAACCATCTGTCCTGGTCCCCCCATTGTAACACTATAGTTAAGAAAGCCCACCAACGCCTCTACTTTCTCAGAAGACTAAGGAAATTTGGCATGTCAGCTATGACTTGCACCAACTTTTACAGATGCACCATAGAAAGCATTCTTTCTGGTTGTATCACAGCTTGGTCTGGGCTCCTGCTCTGCCCAAGAGCGCAAGGAACTACAAAAGATTGTGAATGTAGCCCAATCCATCACACAAACCAGCCTCCCATCCATTGACTCTGTCTACACTTCCTGTTGCCTCGGAAAAGCAGCCAGCATAATTAAGGACCCCATGCACTCCGAACATTTTCTCTTCCATCGGAAAAAAGATACAAAAGTCTGAGGTCACGTATCAACTGACTCAAGAGCAGCTTCTTCCCTGCTGCTGTCAGACTTTTGAATGGACCTACCTTGCATTAAGTTGACCTTTCTCTACACGCTGGCTATGACTGTAATACTACATTCTGCATTCTCTTGTTTCCTTCTCTATGAACAGTATGCTTTGTCTGTATAGCATGCATGAAACAATACTTTTCACTGTATGTTAATACACGTAACAATAATAAATCAAATCAAATCAAAAATCCAGCCCAATGATGTGAATGTGGGGGCTAAGAGTAATTGTTGGGATTTCTCCGCAGCCCCACTAAGTATTTCATGGTGGAGAAAGCGATTGGTCGGTAGTGGAATTGTGCCGTTGTCAATGGGATTTCGTGTGGAATGCAACGCTTACCCCCGGGAATCCTGCAGCAGGGGTGCATCGCTGACGGGACGAGAAGATCCTACCCTTGTTAACTGCTGAAAATTCTGGTCAATGTTTTCAAATCTACACAAAACTAAGTGGGAATGTGAGTTGTGAGGAGGATGCAAAGGCATTTCGAGTGGATCTGGAGAGGATTAGCAATTTGGCAGATGGAAAATGATGGGGAGAAATGTGAAGTTATCCATTTTGATAGAAAAACAGAGAGGCTGGCAAGTGTTAAACTCCAGAGGAATTTGGGTGTCCTTATCACAAGTCACTGAAAGTGAACATACAGCAAGTAATTAATACAACAAATGGTTTGTTGGTCTTTATTCCAAGAGGATTGGGGTACAGGGGTAAAGATGTCTTAGTGCAATTATGGAGAGTCCATTTAATATCCACCTAAGGGCCTCATCCCATCAGCCTCAGTTTTTAGGCGAGTGGGTGTGGGTTGGGTGGGAAAATGACACTAAACCACTTCTCCATCTTGAACGGGAAGGAGAGGGTGGGGTGCCTCATTCTGAAAGCTCCCTCAAGTTGGAGCACTCTTTCCCCTCCAGGATGTTGGATTTTCAGAACACCCTTTCCCCAGTCTACACTCCAACACCGCCATCGCTCCCTCTCAACTGCCACCCCCAACTGTCCCCTACCCTCCTACCCCCCAGACCATCAAGATTGACCATTGTAAAGGTCCTGGCAGAGTACCCACTTCAGCACACTGCAGCGCTGTGTCTGACCAGAACTAAAAGAACTAGAACCCTACTAGAATCCTACAGTGCAGAAACAGGCCCTTCGGCCCATCGAGTCTGCACCGAACACAATCCTACCCAGACCCTATCCCCATATCCCTACACATTTACCTGCTAATCCCTCTAACCTACACATCCCAGGACACTAAGGGGCAATTTTAGCATAGCCAATGAACCTAACCCGCACATCTTTGGACTGTGGGAGGAAACCGGAGCACCCGGAGAAAACCCACGCAGACACGAGGAGAATGTGCAAACTCCACACAGGCAGTGACCCGAGCCGGGAATCGAACCCAGGACCCTGGAGCTGTGAAGCAGCAGTGCTAACCACTGTGCTACCGTGCCGCCCCAGGGTGAAGAGCAGTCGATCAATCATCTTCCTTCTGAGCTCCGACAATAGTCCTGCCCACCGCTAATCACTGCTCCTGTGGGTGTTACATGGCAGTGGGAATTTGAGAGTTGGTAGCTGTGCATTTGGCACCAACTCTCAGGGTGGCGAGCAACCATAATCCAAATCTTACCCCATTGGATACAGGGAAATGAAGCTGAAGCAGTGGTGGGACAGGGTTGAAGGGCTGAATGGCCTCCTCTTGCTCCTATTTTCCTTCTGCTTTCATGTTTGCAAAGAGCTGGATGGCCTCTTTCTGTGCTGTAACTACTCTGTGATACTGTAATTCTGTAAAATGCTAATTACAAAATGAGGCAGAAAGATCCAAGATAAGAGCTGAAGGGTGCTCCCCAGAGAGGGGCAGAGAGAGAGAGAGATAGACACATACACTCACAAAGAGAGAGAGAGAGACACACACTCACAAAGAGAGAGAGAGAGATAGACACACACACAAAGAGAGAGAGAGAGATGGTGACACACACACTCAACCGAGAAAGGCACATACACTCACAAAGAGAGAGAGAGAGAGAGAGAGATGGTGACTCACACACTCAGAAAGAGAGAGAAAGAGGCACATACTCTCACAGAGAGAGAGAGACACACAGAGAGAGCGAGAGAGAAAGAGAGAGGACACACACTCAGAGAGAGAAAGAGACACACACACACATATATACACAAAGAGAGAGAGAAAGGACACACAGACTCACAGAACGAGAGGGAGACACTCACACACACAGAAAGAGAGAGAGAGGACACACATACTCACAAAGAGTGACACACATAAAGAGAGAGATGGGGACACAGAGAGAGAGAGAGACAGAGAGAGAGAAAACACATGCACAAGGGTGGAAATTTATACAGAGTGAGAGGGGAAGAGACAGACAGACACACACACAAACACAGATACAGAGAGAGATACATACACACAAAGACAGAGAGAGAATGCCACACATTCACAAAGACAGGGAGACATACAGACACAACCTGGTGTTGTCAGGTTTCATACTGTGTAGACATACAGAGCCACAGAGAGTTGGATACAGAGACATACAGGGAATAGAGAGGGACAGGGAATAGAGAGGGACATACACACAGCGAGAGACACTATCACAGAGAGAGGAATAGTCAGACACACACACACATACACACAAACATACACAGATAGACAGAGTGAGCAGCATCAGAGGACACCAACACTGGGAACAAAGCTGAGGAACAGCAAAAGGTTTTGGACAGCTGGATGCCCCGGAGAGGGGAGGAGGGGATGCGTTTGTGAAGTTAGAACAGATTTGTTTAATGTGATAATGAGGGGCCCAGATAGTTCCCTGGGGAATGGGATGGAATTGCAAGGAAGACATGTCCACACTGATAAACTGTCAGAGGAATGAAGAGCAAGGGCAAACTCAGGAGCTGGAGGAGACACAGGTAGCAGCTTACAAATCAACTGTGCAAGAATGTTCAGAAAATAAAGACACATCAGTATTAGCAAGATAAAGTCATGTGATCACCTTTCTCAATGTTTCTTTCCATTAATTAGCACAGGTTTCGGTCATTGGGTGAAATTATTTCCACTACCTTTCATACAAAAGTGTCCGTGTGCCTCTCCCAGTCTGCGCATGTCTCACTGTCTGCAGATCCTCCACTCACAATGCAAGTGTGTCACAGCTTCACAAAATAGGCCAGTTTCCACACCAAATTCTCAATGTCCCTATCAAACACTCCCAGGTCAGGTACAGCACCAGATTAAATATAGAGTAACATTTCCTCTACACTGTCCCCATCAAACACTCCCAGGACAGGTACAGCACGGGGTTAAGATACATTGTCTACCTGATACGTTGCAAGAAAGGATGTCCCGAAGCATGGTACATTGGGGAGACCATGCAGACGCTACGACAACGGATGAATGAACATCGCTCGACAGTCACCAGGCAAGACTGTTCCCTTCCTGTTGGCGAACACTTCAGTGGTCACGGGCATTCAGCCTCTGACCTTCGGGTAAGCATTCTCCAAGGCGGCCTTCACGACACACGACAGCGCAGAGTCGCTGAACAGAGACTGATAGCCAAGTTCCGCACACATGAGGACGGTCTCAACAGGGATCTTGGGTTCATGTCGCACTATCTGTAACCCCCGTGACTTGCCTGGGTTTGCAAAACCTCACTTACTGTACTGTCTGGAGACAATACACATCTCTTTAAACTGTGATCAGTGCTCCTTCCACTCACATTATCAGCCACTTCAGGTCTTGTACAGCAGGTTAGGTGTAAGGATTTGCATTCTAATCAGTAATCTCTAAACTGTCCAAGTATCACTACCCATTGAGTCACTCAGCAGATAGCTCTGGCCATAGAACCATAAAAAATTACAGCTCAGAAACAGGCCTTTTGGCCCTTCTTGTGCTTTATATGCTCTGTTTGAGGCCAGAACTCTCCATTCACTTGACGAAGAGGGTAACCCCGAAAGCTTGTGAGAATATTATCAAATAAATCGGTTGGACTAAAACCTGGTGTTGTCAGACTTTTTACAACGTCACCCCAGGCAGAGCAGAGTGATGGCAGGAGGGGCTTTGTGGGGAGGGGAGTCATGAAGGGAGGGAAGTGGAGGATGATCAGCAGCAAGGGTGGGCAGTGACTCACAGCAGGCAACCTCCCCCACCCCTACTCCCAATTCCTGCGATCAGGCACAAGGGGTCCCCCGAGAATGCCATCAGCCTGCAAAGGTTCACACACTGAGCTGTCCCCGGTGAGAGGACCACCCTCAATGGCTGACTACCAGCAGTGATTGGATAAGGCCATTGGACATGGCCATTTATTGCGCAATTTACAACCTCAGTTGGCAGTGGGACTGGAAGCCATACATGGGTCATCCCGCCATGGAATTAATCGGGGGGGGGGTGGGTAGTAGGGGGGAGACAGGAGGCGGTGGGGTCCTTACCCATTGTCCAATCAAATGCAGTCCCCGACCACCGAACTCTCCACAGGGAAGAGCATGGAATCCTCCTCTTTGTCACCTCGCAGCTTGTGGGATCTTGCTGTGCGCAAATTGACCACAACGTCTCTCACACGTGACAACAGGAAATGAGTTTCAAACAGTATTTGATTGGCTGCGAAGCACTTTGCTGCTCCTCGGAAAAGCAGCTTGTAAAGGAAAGTTGAGTTACAGAGTCAGACACAGAGTTGGGAGGGCAAGTTTCCTGGCTGACTGGTTTTGCAGTGTTACCCGGGCTGCCTCTCCCGGGTGACCAGGAGACTTGTCCCTAGCTGAAGTGTAACATCAAGGAGGTCAGTAGCAGCGTCTCAGTCTGAGGGCTGACCTGTAAGGAGATAGATATTTTCTTCCTGTGTTTCCTGGTAGGACAGGACATGAACCTGTCAGACACTCACCCCAGGCACAGCAACTGGCCACACAGAAGGGGAGATGGAGGCTGCTCCAAGTATCACTACCCATTGAGTCACTCAGCAGATAGCTCTGGCCATAGAACCATAGAAAATTACAGCTCAGAAACAGGCCTTTTGGCCCTTCTTGTCTGTGCCAAACCATTCATCAGCCTTGGTTCTGTCCACGTCACTCCTACAATCAACCCCATCATCGGAACCAGCAGACAGAGGAAGGTATTTGATTTGATTTATTATTGTCACATGTATTAACATACAGTGGAAAGTATTGTTTCTTGAGCGCGATACAGACAAAGCATACCGTTCATGGAGAAGGAAAGGAGAGGGTGCAGAATGTAGTGTTACAGTCATAGCGAGGGTGTAGAGAAAGATCAACTTAATGCGAGGTAGGTCCATTCAAAAGTCTGACAGCGGCAGGGAAGAAGCTGTTCTTGAGTCGGTTGGTACGTAACCTTAGACTTTTGTACCTTTGTCCTGAAGGAAGAAGGTGGAAGAGAGAATGTCCGGGGTGCGTGGGGTCCTTAATGATGCTGGCTGCTTTGCTGAGGCAGCAGGAAGTGTAGACAGAGTCAATGGATGGGAGGCTGGTTTGGGCTTCATTCACAACCTTCTGTAATTTCTTGCAGTCTTGGGCAGAGCAAGAGCCCATACCAAGCTGTGATCGAACCAGAAAGAATATTTTCCATGGTGCATCTGTAAATGTTGGTGAGCAGCGTAGCTGACATGCTAAATTTCCTTCATCTTCTGAGAAAGTAGAGGCGTTGGTGGGCTTTCTTAACTATCATATTGACATGGGGGGACCAGTTTGTTGATGATCTGGACACCTAAAAACGTGAAGCTCTCGATCATATCTACTTCGTCCCTGTTGATGTAGACAGAGTAAAAAGTCTGACAACACCAGGTTTTAGTCCAACCGATTTATTTGATAATATTCTCACAAGCTTTCGAGGGGACTGCCTCTCCTCATGGAGAGTTCTGGCCTCAGACAGAGCATATAAAGCACAGACAGTTTAGAGATTACTGATTAGAATGCCATGTCCTCCTTTCTGATAAGGAGGATGAAGCAAGCAATGTAAACAGAGAGGATTTCTATAAAACCACAGCAACTTATATTTATATAAAGCATCTCGAATGGAGAAAAATACCCGGAGATGTTTCACACTGATCCTCATCGCACGTTGCCAGTGTCTGAGTTAATGGCAGTGCCTGATAGGGCTTCCACAATAGCTGCTGTGCCCTTCAGGGCAAAGCTCCACTGATACCCAGTGTAAGAATGAGTGTGAGGTCTGCATGTCACACATGAGGCCTGGGTGAGTGCGGGTGCTGGGTGCACCGAGGGATTGGTGGCTACGAGATGGCATTTGAAGATACATTCACTGACCTTGACCTTGTAGCACTGCAGCCGGGTTCTGGGTGTCAGGCGTATAGGGTGTTTGCGAGGCCTCAACTGGAATATTTATAGAACATAGAAAAACTACAGCACAAAGAGGCCCTTTGGCCCACAAGTTGTGCCAATCATATCCCTACCTACTAGGCTACCTATAACCCTCAATCCTATTAAGTCCCATGTACTCATCCAGAAGTCTCTTAAAAGACCATATCGACTTTGCCTCTACCACCACCAATGGCAGCCGATTCCACTCACCCACCACCCTCTGAGTGAAAAACTTACCCCTAACATCTCCTCTGTACCTGCTCCCCAGCACCTTAAACCTGTGTCCTCTCCTAGCAACCATTTCAGCCCTGGGAAATAGCCTCCGAGAATCTACCCTATCTATACCTCTCAACATTTTATAAACCTCTAGCAGGTCACCTCTCATCCTTCATCTCTCCAAGGAGAAAAGACGAGCTCCCTCAACCTGAAATTTACTGCAGATTTGGTGTCCTTATCTGAGGAAGGATGTTTTTGCTATAGAGGGAGTGCAGGGAAGGTTTACCAGACTGATTCCTGGGATGGCAGGTCTGTCATATGAGGACAGACTAAATTGGACGCAGCACGGTTTTGTTAAGGGGAAGTCGTATCTGACAAATTTATTGGAGTTCTATGAGGATGTGTCTAGGGCAGTGGATGGAGGAGAGCCGGTGGATGTGGTCTTTCTGGATTTTCAGAAGGCGTTTGACAAGGTACCTCACAAGAGGTTATTGCAGAAGGTCAGGGAACATGGAGTTGGGGGTAGGGTGTTAGCATGGATAGAGGATTGGTTGTCAAATAGGAGGCAGAGAGTGGGGGTCAATGGATGCTATTCGGATTGGCGGTTGGTGACTAGTGGGGTGCCCCAGGGGTCGGTGCTGGGGCCTCAGCTATTTACCATTTATATAGATGATCTGGAGGAGCAAACCGAGTGTATGGTGTCGAAATTTGCTGATGACACCAAGATTGGGGGAAAGGCAAATTGCGCCGAGGGTGTGGAGAGTCTGCAGAAGGATCTAGATAGGCTGGGAGAATGGGCCAGGAAATGGCAAATGGAATTTAATGTTGGCAAGTGTGAGGTGGTCCACTTTGGTAGGAAGAATGGTAGGAAGGACTATTACTTACGGGGTGAAAAACTGCAGCAGGCGACGGTGCAGAGGGACCTCGGGGTCCTTGTTCATGAGTCGCAAAAACCCAGCTTGCAGGTGCAGCAGGTGGTCAGGAAGGCGAATGGGATGCTGGCCTTCATAGCGAGGGGGATTGAATATAAAAGTAGGGAGGTCTTGCTGCAGCTGTATAGGGCATTGGTGAGGCCGCAGCTGGAGTACTGTGTGCAGTTTTGGTCGCCGCACTTACGCAAGGATATTTTGGCCTTGGAGGGAGTGCAGAGGAGGTTTACTAGGCTGATACCAGAGTTGAGGGGGTTGAGCTATGAGGAGAGGCTGAATAAACTAGGCTTGTACTTGTTAGAGTTTAGAAGAATGAGGGGAGATCTCATTGAGACGTCTAAGATGATGAATAGGATGGATAGGATAGAGGTGGAGAGACTCTTCCTGCTCAGAAAGGACAGTAGGACTAGGGGGCACAGCCTCAAGATAAAAGGGGGGCGGTTTAGAACGGAGTTGAGGAGGAACTTCTTCACTCCAAGGATGGTGAATCTCTGGAATTCTCTGCCCGTTGAAGTGGTGGAGGCTGCCTCGCTAAATATTTTTAAGAAGCGGGTTGATGGGTTTTTGATAAGAGAGGGGATTAAGGGTTATGGGGAGAGGGCGGGAATGTGGAACTGAACCACGACAGATCAGCCATGAACTTATTGAATGGCGGGGCAGGCTCGAAGGGCTAGATGGCCTACTCCTGCTCCTATTTCTTATATTCTTATGTTCTTATATTGATTGGAGTTTAGAAGAGTGAGAGGGGGTCTCATAGAAACTTATAAATTCTAAGAGGGTTAGACAGAGTAGATTCAGAAAGAATGTTCCCAATGGTGGGGGGGAGTCCAGAACTAGGGGTCACGGTTTGAGGATAAGGGATAAACCTTTTAGAACTGAGGTGAGGAGAAATTTCTTCACCCAGAGAGTGGTGAATGTGTGGAATTCACTCCCACAGAAAGTAGTTGTGACCAAAACATTGTCTGATTTCAAGAAGAAATTCGATATCGCTCTTGAGGCTAAAGGGATCGAGGGATATGGAGGGGAAGGTGGGATCAGGATATTGAATTTGCTGATCAGCCATGATGTAAATGAATGGCGGAGCAGGCTCGAAGGGCCGAATGGCCTATTCCTGCTTCTAGTTTCTATGTCTCTATGGTTTAGAAGGGCAGTGGAAGAGATAAACAGGTACTAAAAGCTCAGTTGACCCAAAGAAACAGAAGCCAGTGAACCCTACACCTTCACAGCCCACGCCTAACTCTGCAGTAGATACAGCAGAAACTGTCATGCCAGAGTGAAGCTCGCGAATTGCACCAGCTTCTGCTCAACACAGAGTTAACCCCCATGGCATAAACCATCATCTTTTGAGACTGACTCCCACACACTATAAACGGGGAGAATTGAACAAGGTGTGGTTCGGTTGATTCTGTCTACATTTCCCGCTACATCGGCAAAGCAGCCGGCACAATCAAGGATTCCACGCACCCCCGACATTCTGTCTTCCGTCTTCTTCCATCGGGAAAAAGATACAAAAGTCTGAGGTCACGTTAAAACAGACTCAAGAACAGCTTCTTCCCTGCTGCCATCAGGCTTTTGAATGGACTTACCTTGCATTAAGTTGTTCTTCCTCTATGCCCTAGTTATAACTCTAATACTACCTTCTGCATCCTTGCATTTCCTTCTCTATAAACGGTATGCTTTGCCTGTAAAATGCGCAAGAAACAATACTTTTCACTGTATGTTAATACATGTGACACTAATAAATCAAATCAAATCATAAGAACATAAGAACATAAGAAATAGGAGCAGGAGTAGGCCATCTAGCCCTTCGAGCCTGCCCCGCCATTCAATAAGATCATGGCTGATCTGTTGTGGCTCAGTTCCACCTTCCCGCCCTCTCCCCATAACCCTTAATCCCTTCTCTTATCAAAAACCCATCAACCCGTTTCTTAAAAATATTTAGCGAGGCAGCCTCCACCACTTCAACGGGCAGAGAATTCCAGAGATTCACCACCCTTTGAGTGAAGAAGTTCCTCCTCAACTCTGTTCTAAACCGCCTCCCCTTTATCTTGAGGCTGTGTCCCCTAGTCCTACTGTCTTTTTTGAGCGGGAAGAGTCTCTCCACCTCTATCCTATCCATCCCATTCATCATCTTATACGTCTCAATGAGATCTCCCCTCATTCTTCTAAACTCTAACGAGTACAAGCCTAGTTTATTCAGCCTCTCCTCTTAGCTCAATCCCCTCAACTCCGGTATCAGCCTAGTAAACCTCCTCTGCACTCCCTCCAGGGCCAAAATCAATAAGGGTTTACAGTTAAGTTGGATATACATTTGATGTGGGAGCTTATGGAAAACTTCCGCAATGATGTAACAAGAGTCAACCTTGGGGGGGAAAGACTTGGATGCTCCTTTTTTCAGGGAATTCTGAGGAATGAGTAGAGATTTTGAAACTCTGCGGAGGGAGCAGGTTATCGAGCAGAGGCCCTGAGGGTTAAGAATCGAAGTGACCAGATGTCCTTCACATTAATGAAGGTGGTGTTTTCTGGGATTGCCTGAGGCAATTGGCAAGTGACTGACGAGGGAGGGAGTTCTGATCATGTCAGCCTGACCGAGCGGGGCTTCTCAAATATAGCTGGAGGTTACTGCAGTGTGAGTTAATTAAATTAGACTTCCTAATGCAGCCACTATTTACATTCAGGTTCGATGGGGCTACTGTTGAAATGGGACTGCCCTTGTTAAATCACAGGGACTTGCAGCCTGAGCTGATATGCCACCAGCCCCCACAACCATCCCCCCCAACCCCATTCACCCCTGCCTCCCCCCCTCCCCAAATTAGGTGACATGAGGCATCAAAATGTTTAACCTTGGTGACGAGGTCATCCTAATGTGGCTCAGTGTTAAATATTGTTTGATAACCTCCTGTGACGCACCTCAGGACATTTTGCAATGGTAAGGCCCTTAATGAATACTTTGCATCGGTATCCACAAAGGAGGAGGGACATGGAGGATGGCACGTCTAGAGGGGGGTATGTCGATATTCTCGGGGCATGTCGATATGAAAAGGGAGGAGGTGTTCTGTACTTTGAAAAGTATTAAGGTTGACAAGTCCCCAGGGCCTGATGGGATCTATCTGAAAATACTGAGGGAGGTGAGAGAGGAAATTGCTGAGAACTTGTACAAAAGGGTTCTATCCTCTTTAGTCACAGGGGAGGTCCCAGGGGTTGGAAAGTAGCCAATGTTGTTCCTTTGTTTAAGAAGGGCAACAGGGATAATGCAGGATATTACAGGCCAGTGAGCCTTACATGTTTGGTAGGGAAATTATTACAGAGGATTCTCAGGGTCAGGATTTACTATGTTTGGAAAAAGATGGACTTATTAGCGAAAGGCAGCATGGTTTTGTGTGGGGAGGTCATGTCTCACAAACTTTACTCAGCTTTCTGAGTGACAAAGATGATTGATGAGGGTAGGGCAGTGGATGTTGTCAACATGGACTTTAGCAAAACATTTGATAAGGTCCATTATGACAGGCTGATACAGAACGTGAAGTCACGTGGGATCCTTGGTGAGCTGGTGAGATGGATACAGAACCATCTTGGTCATTTGATGGTAAATATTCATCATGGAGTTCGGTTACGAGTGGTGTGCCTCAGGGATCTGTTTTGGGGCCACTGCTGTTTGTAATTTCTATTAATGATCTGGATGAGGGTATAGTTGGGTGGATTAGTAAATTTGCAGATGACACCAAAGTCGGAGGTGTGGTAGATTGTGAGGAAGGGTGTCATAGTTTGCAGGAAGACTTAGACAGGTTGCAGAGCTGGGCCGAGAGGTGGTGGATGGAGTTTAATGCGGAGAAGTGTGAGGTAATTCACTTTGGTAGGAATAACAGATGTGTCGAGTATAGGGCTAACGGGAGGACTTTGAATAGTGTGGATGAGCGAGGGATCTAGGTGTATGTGTACATAGATCCCTGAAAGTTGGGAATCAAGTAGATAAGGTTGTTAAGAAGGCATACGGTGTCTTGGCGTTTATTGGTAGGGGGATTGAATTTAGGAGTCGCAGCGTTATGTTGCAACTGTACACAACTCTGGTGCAGCCGCACTTGGAGTACTGTGTGCAGTTCTGATCCCCACATTACAGGAAGGATGTGAAGGCTTTGGAGAGAGTGCAGAGGAGGTTTACCAGGATGTTGCCTGGTATGGAGGGAAGGTCCTATGAGGAGAGGCTGAGGGATTTGGGGTTGTTTTCGCTGGAAAGAAGGCGGCTAAGAGGGGATCTTATTGAAACATATAAGATGATTAGAGGTTTAGATAGGGTGGATAGTGGTAGCCTTTTTCCTCTGATGGAGAAATCTAGCACGAGGGGGCATGGCTTTAAATTAAGGGGGGGTAGTTATAGGACGGATGTCAGGGGTAGGTTCTTTACCCAGAGGGTGGTGAGGGATTGGAATGCTCTGCCTGCTACAGTTGTAAATGCGCCTAGTTTGGGGGTGTTTAAGAGATCTGTGGATAGGTTTATGGACAAAAAGGGATTGGTTTAGGTTAGTGGGCCATTGTTTTGTAACTGGTCGGCGCAACATCGTGGGCCATAGGGCCTGTTCTGCGCTGTAATGTTCTATGTTCTATGTTGTATAGAAGACAGAGGGTAGTGGTGGAAGAGTGTTTTTCTGTCTGGAGGTCTGTAACTAGTAACATTCCACAGGAACAGAGCTGGGAACCCTGTTGTTTGTAATATACATAATTGATTTGGAGGACAATGTGGGTGGTCTGATTAGTAAGTTTGCAGATGACACAAAGACTAGGGAGCTTCAGATATTGAGGAGGATTGCCAGAGGATACAACGGGATACAGGTGGGCTGGAGACTTGGGTGGAGTAATGGCAGACGGAATTTAATCCAGGCAAATGTGAGATGATGCAATTTGGAAGGTCTAATGCAGGAGGTAAATATACAGTAAGTAGCTGAACCCTTGGAAGCATGAACATAGAGAGACCGAGATGTACGGGTCCACCGTTCCCTGAAAGTGACAACACAGGTGGGTAAGATGGTCAAGGAGGCATACAGCAAGCTTGCCTTCATCAGGCGGGGCATTGAGTATAAAAATTGGGAAGGAATGCTGCAGTTTTATGGAACCTTAGTTAGGCTACATTTGGAATATTGCGTACAGTTCTGATTGCCACACTACCAGAAGAATGAGCAGGCTTCGCAGAGGGTACATAAAAGATTGACCAGGATGTTGCCCTGGTATGGAGGGTATTAACTATGAGGAGAAACTGGGATTTTTTTCACTTGAATGTCGGAGGCTGAGGGGTGACCTGACAGAAGTCTACAAAATTATGAGAGGCATGGACAGAATGGATAGTTGGAGTCTTTATCTCAGGGTAGAAATGTCGATATTTGGGGGACACAGGTTTAAGGTGAAAGAGGCCAGGTTGGAAGGAAATGAAAGAGGCAAGTTTTTTTTACACAGAGGGTGGTGTGCACTGTCAGGGGAGATGGTGGGAGCAGGTACAATAGCAATATTAGCATGCATCTTGACAGGTACATGAGTAGGCAGGGAATAAAGAGATGCAGATCGCATAGAAAGGTGTCATGTCTCAGTGCAGCCTTAGAGGGCCAAAGAGCATCTTCCTGTTCTGTACTTTTCTTTGTTATTTGTTCTTAAACTATCCCTGTAAACTTGACCTGAATCCAAAATTGTACTGCCTGTAGCTTTTATTCACCCCAAGTCCCAGTCACCCACCATCCCTGTGCTCACCTGAGCCCTGATCCACCAATGCCTCGGTTTTAAATCCTTACTGTTCTCAAACTGCACCGTTGTCTTGCCTCGCGATGCCTCTGTAACCTCCTCCAGCCCCAGAACCACGTGCGATAGCTGCACACTAATAATCCTGGTCACTTGCTCATCTTTACTTCTTCTGCCTCCACCATCGGTGGCCATTCAAAGGAAAAGCTTCTTCACACTCAGGGGGAATGGAAACTTACAACTCTCTCTCTCTCTCTCTCTCTCCCTCTCCCTCTCCCCTCCCCGCCCCCCCCCCCGAAAAAAGGCAGCAGGCGCTGGATTTCCATTGAGGATTTCTAGCCTGGGGTTCACAGATTTCTGTAAAGTCCCACCTCAAACTGAAATAACAAGAAATCTCTTCAGCCAGATAGCTGTAAATCTTTGGAATTCCCTGTCCTGCTGGGCTGTGGATAGTCACTGGAAATATTCAAGATTGAAGTCAATATCCATTGTTTCTGGAGCAAATCAAGAGATTTGGACTTAGGGCAGGAAGGAGGAGTTGATCTTGAAGATCAGCTTTGACCTTATTGAACATGGCGTGGTTTAGTCTGCTTCAAAGTCGGAGGTGTGGTAGATTGTGAGGAAGGGTGTCATAGTTTGCAGGGTGACTTAGAAAGGTTGCAGAGCTGGGCCGCGAGGTGGCGGATGGAGTTTAATGTGGAGAAGTGTGAGGTAATTCATTTCGGTAGGAATAACAGATGTGTTGAGTATAGGGCTAACGGGAGGACTTTGAATAGTGTGGAGGAGCAGAGGGATCTAGGTGTATGTGTACATAGATCCCTGAAAGTTGGGAATCAAGTAGATAAGGTTGTTAAGAAGGCATACGGTGTCTTGGCGTTTATTGGTAGGGGGATTGAATTTAGGAGTCGCAGCGTCATGATGCAACTGTACACAACTCTGGTGCGGCCGCACTTGGAGTTTTGTGTGCAGTTCTGGTCCCCACATTACAGGAAGGATGTGGAGGCTTTGGAGAGGGTGCAGAGGAGGTTTACCAGGATGTTGCCTGGTATGGAGGGGAGATCCTATGAGGAGAGACTGAGAGATTTGGGGTTGTTTTCGCTGGAAAGAAGGCGGCTAAGAGGGGACCTTATTGAAACATATAAGATGATTAGAGATTTAGACAGGGTAGATAGTGATAGCCTTTTTCCTAGGATGGAGAAAGCTAGCACGATGGGGTACGACTTTAAATTAAGGGGGGGTAGTTATAGGACTGATGTCAGGGGTAGGTTCTTTACCCAGAGGGTGGTGAGGGACTGGAATGCCTTGCCAGCTGCAGTTGTAAATGCGCCTAGTTTGGGGGCGTTTAAGAGATCCGTGGATAGGTTTATGGACGAAAGGGGATTGGTTTAGGCTAGTGGGTCATTGTTTTGTAACTGGTCGGCGCAACATCGTGGGCCGAAGGGCCTGTTCTGCGCTGTAATGTTCTATGTTCTATGTTCATTTCCTATTTTTGATGGATTTAATCCAGGGAATGAAGTGATTTGGAACTAAAGGCAGGTAAACAGAGCTAAGATACAGATCGAAAATGATCCAACTGAATGGCTGAGCAGACTCAAGGGGCTGAATGTTCCAATGATGCACAAATATCAGGACCGTTTCATCAAAGTATCCTTGATCAGTGTGGTGCCTGCTTCATTGAGTCACAGAGTGAAGGTGGTAATTAAATGCTGCTTCTCTTTTGAGAGGTGAATTCAGATGTGTTGATTTTATGAATTAGTATCACACGTAGGCTTACATTAACACTGCAATGAAGTTACTGTGAAAATCCCCGAGTCGCCAGACTCCGGCGCCTGTTCAGGTACACGGAGGGGGAACTTTGCATGTCTTTCAGGCCGTGGGAGGAAACTGGAGCACCCGGAGGAAACCCACGCAGACACGGGGAGAAGGTGCAAGCTCCACACAGACAGTGACGCTAGCCAGGAATCGAACCCAGGTCCCTGGCGCTGTGAGGAGGCAGTGTTAACCACTGTGCCATCATGCCCCCAGGAATCGAACCCAGGTCCCTGGCGCTGTGAGGAGGCAGTGTTAACCACTGTGCCATCATGCCCCCAGGAATCGAACCCAGGTCCCTGGCGCTGTGAGGTGGCAGTGTTAACCACTGTGCCATCATGCCCCCAGGAATCGAACCCAGGTCCCTGGCGCTGTGAGGAGGCAGTGTTAACCACTGTGCCATCATGCCCCCAGGAATCGAACCCAGGTCCCTGGCGCTGTGAGGAGGCAGTGTTAACCACTGTGCCATCATGCCCCCAGGAATCAAACCCAGGTCCCTGGCGCTGTGAGGAGGCAGTGTTAACCACTGTGCCATCATGCCCCCAGGAATCGAACCCAGGTCCCTGGCGCTGTGAGGTGGCAGTGTTAA
This sequence comes from Prionace glauca, assembly GCA_037974335.1. Taxonomy (NCBI): domain Eukaryota; kingdom Metazoa; phylum Chordata; class Chondrichthyes; order Carcharhiniformes; family Carcharhinidae; genus Prionace; species Prionace glauca. Next base: position 4,875,358 of record CM075733.1, on the reverse strand, counting down.
CCACTGTGCCATCATGCCCCCAGGAATCGAACCCAGGTCCCTGGCGCTGTGAGGTGGCAGTGTTAACCACTGTGCCATCATGCCCCCAGGAATCGAACCCAGGTCCGTGGCGCTGTGAGGTGGCAGTGTTAACCACTATGCCGTCCCTGTGTGGTTCATTTTTGAGATATTTTTGAGCATTTGTAATCAAAGAACATGAGGAAACATTCAGTTTGTTGTGAGTAGGGGACATGAGAGAGGTTAGTACCACTTCTACAAATAGGGTCCAGATAAAGGCTGGGATAAAGACACTTTACCTGAATGCGCGAAGCATTCAGAACAAAGTGAATGAGCTGATAGCGCAGATCAGCACAAATGGATATGATCTGGTGGCCATTACAGAGACGTGGCTGCAAGGTGACAGGGACTGGGAGCTGAATGTCCAGGGGTATCAAGTGTTTAGGAAGGATAGACGGGAGGAAAAAGGGGGAGGGGTAGCTCTGCTGATTAAGGATTATATCAGGGCGATAGTAAGGGAAGATATAGGCTCCAAAGAGCAGAACGTGGAATCGTTGTGGATGGAGATAAGGAACAGTAAGGGGAGGAAGACGCTGGTGGGTGTGGTCTATAGACCCCCAAATAATAACTTGGAGGTGGGGCGGGCTATAAACAAGCAAATAAATGATGCATGCAGAAATAGAACAGTGATAATTATGGGGGATTTCAATCTACATATCGATTGGTTGACCCATGTCGGACACGGTGGGCTTGAGGAAGAGTTCTTGGAATGCTGTAGGGATAGTTTCCTTGAACAGTGTGTGACGGAACTGACGAGGGAGCGAGCTATCTTAGATCTGGTGTTATGTAACAAGGCAGGTAGAATTGGGGACCTTGTTGTGAGGGATCCTCTTGGGACGAGCGATCATTGTGTGGTGGAGCTTTTGATGCAGATGGAGGATGAGAAAGTAGGGTTCCGGACCTGTGTCCTCTGTTTGAACGGAGGGGAGTACGATAGGATTAGAGAGGAATTGGCAAATGTAGATTGGGGACACAGATTGGTTGGTAGGAATGCTGAGGAACAGTGGAGGATCTTTAAGGAGATCTTTTTCGGTGCTCAGCAGAAATTTATTCCAATGGTAAAGAAGGAACATAGGAGAAGAGATAACCAGTCGTGGTCATCAAAGGAAATAAAGGAGAGTATTAAATTAAAAGCTGATGAGTTTAGAGTGGCTAAAAGTAGTGGGCGAGTAGAAGATTGGGAGAGGTTTAAAAATCAATAAAGATTGACTAAGAAGATGACAAAGAAAGGAAGGATAGACTACGAAGCTAAACTAGCACTAAATATAAAAAAAGACGGTAAAAGTTTTTACAAATATATAAAAAAGAGGAGGCTGGCTAGAGTGAATGTTGGACCCTTGGAGGATGAGAGGGTGGATTTAGTGGTGGGAGATGACGAAATGGTGAAAAGTTTTTTGCCTCGGTCTTCACGGAGGAGGTGCGAATAGCTGGATATTAAAGATAGAAGGATGGTAGGAGTTGAGGGCCTGAGTGCGAGGACTGTCACTGGAGAGGTAGTGCTTGATAGACTAATGGGACTGATGGTAGACAAGTCCCCAGGACCGGATGAAATGCATCCTAGGGTTCTGAAAGAAATGGCAGAGGTGATAGTGGATGCCTTAGTAATTATTTATCAAAATTCGCTGGACTCATGGGAAGTGCCGGAAGATTGGAGAACGGCTAATGTTACACCGCTGCTTAAAAAAGGTAGCAGACAAAAGGCAGGGAATTATAGGCCGATTAATTTAACGTCTGTAGTTGGAAAAATGCTAGAATCCATCATCAAAGAAGAAATAGCGAGGGACCTACAAAAGAATGGTTTGATAGAGCAGACGCAGCACGGATTCATTAAGGGGAAGTCGTATTTGACGAATTTATTGGATTTCTATGAGGATGTGACTGGTGCGGTAGACAGAGGGGAACCGGTGGATGTGGTGCTTTTAGATTTCCAAAAGGCGTTTGATAAGGTGCCTCATAAAACGTTGCTACAGAAGGTTAGGGGGCATGGAGTTGGGGGTAAGGTGTTAGCGTGGATAGAGGATTGGCTGTCTAATAGGAAGCAGAGAGTTGGAATCAATGGGTGCTATTCTGATTGGCGGTTGGTGACTAGTGGAGAGCCGCAGGGATCGGTACTGGGGCCTCAGCTATTTACCATTTATATAGATGATCTGGAGGAGGGGGCTGAGTGTAGGGTGACGAAATTTGCTGATGACACAAAGATTTACCATTTATATAGATGATCTGGAGGAGGGGGCTGAGTGTAGGGTGACGAAATTTGCTGATGACACAAAGATTTACCATTTATATAGATGATCTGGAGGAGGGGGCTGAGTGTAGGGTGACGAAATTTGCTGATGACACAAAGATGTCATCAGCAAATTTCGTCACCCTACACTCATGGAAAAGCAAATTGCGTGAAGGGTGTGGAAAGTTTGCAGAGGGATCTGGATAGGCTGAGCGAGTGGGCGAGGATCTGGCAGATGGAGTATAATGTTAGCAAGTGTGAGGTTATCCACTTTGGCAGAAATAATAGTAGGAGGGGTTATTATTTAAAAGGCAAAAAACTGCAGCATGCTACGGTGCAGAGGGACCTGGGTGTCCTTGTACACGAGTCGCAAAAACCCAGCTTGCAGGTGCAGCAGGTGGTCAGGAAGGCGAATGGGATGCTGGCCTTCATAGCGAGGGGGATTGAATATAAAAGTAGGGAGATCTTGCTGCAACTGTACAGAGCACTGGTGAGGCCGCAGCTGGAGTACTGTGTGCAGTTTTGGTCGCCGCACTTGCGGAAGGATATCTTGGCCTTGGAGGGAGTGCAGAGGAGGTTTACTAGGCTGATACCAGATATGAGGGGGTTGGACTATGAAGAGAGGCTAAATAGACTGGGTCTGTACTTGTTGGAGTTTAGAAGGATGAGGGGAAATCTTATAGAGACGTATAAAATAATGAAAGGGATGGATAGGGTAGAGGTAGAGAGATTCTTCCCGCTTAGAAAGGACAGCAGGACTAGAGGGCACAGCCTCAAGATAAAGGGGGGACAGTTTAGATCAGAGTTGAGGAGGAACTTCTTCACTTAAAGGGTGGTGAATCTCTGGAATTCGCTGCCCATTGAAGTGGTGGAGGCTGCCTTGCTGAATATATTTAAGACGCGGGTAGATAGGTTTTTGGTAGGCAAGGGGATTAAGGGTTATGGGGAGAGGGCGGGAAGGTGGAACTGAGCCACGACAGATCAGCCATGATCTTATTGAATGACGGGGCAGGCTCGAAGGGCTAGATGGCCTACTCCTGCTCCTATTTCTTATGTTCTTATGAATGGCCAAGAGGGGAAGGAAGGGGTTGAGAGGAATGGGGCGGGGGGTGGGTGTGGAAAAGGTCATGGAGGGGTAGAGAGTGACAGAGGGAGGAAGAAAGAGGTAGAGAGGAACGGGGGAGGGGGGGGCGGGAGCGGTGGTGGAAAGTGGTAGACAGGGGAAGGAAAAGGTAGAGAGCTCACAGAGTGGTCAAGAGGAGTAGATAGGGTTATAGAGGAGTAAAAAGAGGCAGACAGGGAGAGAGGCAGGGAGGGTCATGGAAGGGTTGAGATGTGTGGAGAGCATTAGAGATGAACAGAGGGGACCAAAGAGGGGGCTGAGAGGGTCAGATAGGACCAGAGAGGCATAGAGGGCCAGAGAGGAGAGCGGGGTGTCGGGGGGAGAAAAGAGTAGAGACGTTTACTGAGGGAATTTCTGAGCTGAGGCTCCAGGAAGCTGGAGCCATTTGTGATAAAATGTGCGCTCACACAAGAGGCCAGAATTAGAGGAGCCAAGATGTCTCGGAGGGCTGTGGGGTTTGAGTAGATTACAGAGACAGCGACAGGCCATGGAGGGATTTGAAAGTAAGATTGGCAGTTGTATGCGTCAGAACCACTCGCCAGGAGTCAGTGGGCAGAGATTGCGAGCAGTAAGTGGTTTATCCTCACACCAGGAGCCGCATTCATGCAGCAAACCCTTCTAAGAGTTTCAAGTGTTCCCTTTTCTGAATATCCTCGCACACAGGCAGTGCGGCGCTGTGAGGTACAGATTGCTTACAGTAGATATTTGTTTCAGGCCCCGCTTCTTGTAAAGTGGCAGCTTAATCACCAGTCATGTGTGCGCAGACGTGACATATAGAGGGAAGCAGGACAGCAGATTAGTGCCCCAACCAATCATAATTGAATTTCAGGACAGAACAAGCAGTTGGGCTTTGAAGAGCACAGGTACATTATATATGCAGTTTTTGACACCCAGATACAGCTGCTTATTTTTTGCCTGAGTGCCTGACATATGTTTTTGCAACAGAGAATGCTGCTTGAAGTTAACTGGGGATTGCTGATTTGTGTGTACTGAGGTGTTCACCATTACAACAAGACATTGGCTTCATCGCTCTGTAGCAAAGTGTAAGAAACAGGGCTAATGGATTAAAGGCTACATCGCGCCTCTGTAATGCGGAGTTATTGTCTCTCCTCTCTCCTCTCTCTCTCTCTCTAAGCAGTGTCGGGGTTGGTTAATTACCAATAACAATTTGGAAATTAAAATGCTGGAAATGTGGATGGACTCGGAGGATGGCATTCTACCGGCTTGTCCGCCCGAGGTCCGTACGATCTCGCCCAAGGCTGATGGAGAATGCCGTTCGCCGAGCCTCAGTCGCCCTCAGAGTTGGGGGCGGGTGTGCTGCTAAAATTCCAGCCTGGATTACAAAGAACAAAGAACAACCCAGCACGGGAAACAGGCCCTTCGGCCCAACGAGCCCGCGCCGCCACATCACCCTGCACCTATTCTACCCTGCGTATAGAACCAGCATAGAACCCTACAGTGCAGAAACAGGCCCTTCGGCCCATCGAGTCTGCACCGAACACAATCCCACCCAGACCCTATCCCCATATCCCTACACATTTTACCTGCTAATCCCTCTAACCTACACATCCCAGGACACTAAGGGGCAATTTTAGCATAGCCAATGAACCTAACCCGCACATCTTTGGACTGTGGGAGGAAACCGGAGCACCCGGAGAAAACCCACGCAGACACGAGGAGAATGTGCAAACTCCACACAGGCAGTGACCCGAGCCGGGAATCGAACCCAGGACCCTGGAGCTGTGAAGCAGCAGTGCTAACCACTGTGCTACCGTGCCGCCCATTGGTGTTTGCCTGTTACTGACATTAGCCCTCAGGTCCTCCTCTCACCCTCTGTAAACCTGGGTTCACCCAAAACTCTGCTGCCCATACCTTAACTCACGCCAGGTGCCAGTTGTCCAGTGACCCCGGTTTTTGCTGATTTACATTAGAGGTGATGTCGGACTGGGTGCCAATTTAAAATATCTGATTTGATTTGATTTATTTTTGTCACATGTATTCGTATACAATGAAAAGTATTGTTTCTCGCGCACTTTACAGTCAGAGCATACCGTTCATAGAGAAGGAAAAGAGAGAGTGCAGAATGTAGTGTTACAGTCATAGCTAGAGTGTAGAGAAAGATCAATGCAAGGTAGATCCATTCAAAAGTCTGACAGCAGCAGGGAAGAAGCTGTTCTTGAGTCGGTCGGTACGTGACCTCAGACTTTTGTATCCTTTTCCCAAATGAAGAAGGTGGAAGAGAGAATGTCCGGGGTGCGTGGGGCCCTTAATTATTTCCGAGGCATTGGGGAGTAGGTTGATTGACCATGCTAAAATTGTCCCTTGGAGTCAGGGGAGTAGCTAGGATAAATGCATGGGGATAGGGCCTGTGGTCAGTGCAGACTTGATGGGCCGAATGACCTCCTTCTGCACTGTAGGATTCTACGAAGGAAGTCTGGGGTGCACACTTCTTGGACCTCCCTGGTTGAGCTGTTGACAGTGTGTGAGTGAGGTTCCTAAATTTGGGGGGGGGCCGTTGAGGAGGGACAGTGGGGAGAGTTGACTGCGCAAGGAATGATGACTGATTCTGAATTGTGAGGCTGGAGGTTCCACCAACATTGGACCTGGACACCTTGTTTAATGTTGATCTTGCAAGATGCAAGGGAGCCAATAAGGCGTGAGAAAAAACTAGGACAAAGCATCTCACCACCACCGGGGACCTTGTCTACACATTGAAAAGCCTTCTCCAACAGCCTGGCTCTCAACACGTCACCAGAACGAGAATTCATTTGTCTCCTTGTTAAATAGGAAGAGTGGAACCAAGTGCCAAGGCCATTGGCTCATCAGCTCCTGAAACTCTACTTAGCATTTTTATTGCAGGAGCTAATCTCCCATTCTGTGTTTAATAAGGATTAATCAAAATTAAATAGCGTCAAGTAAAAGATGGATTATTGCACCGTTGGAAAATGGAATATAACCCGCAGCAAATCACTGAAGAAGATAATCACCAACCAGAAAACAACCAAAAAATAATGAGTTTCAGACGGATTCACCAATGGTCCCTACAGAGAACAAGGATTTTCAGAGATACGATTCGCACAGTGACTGACAGAATCGCATAAGATTTCAGGTTTTTTTTTTACTGTAACAAACTAAAAGCAAAATAAATTAAATATTATTCAATCTGCAACCACTGCACTGAACCAGAACAAGGGACAGTACAGCACGGGAACAGGCCCTTCGGCCCCCCAAGCCTGTGCCGATCAGGATGCCTGCCTAAACTAAAACCATACGTACTTACAGAATCTGTATCCTTCCATCCCCATCCTATTCATGTATTCGTCTAGATGCCCCTTAAATGCCGCTATCGTACCCGCTCCCACCCCCTCCCCGGGCAGTGTGTTCCAGACACTCTCCACCCTCTGTGTAAAAACAACTTGCCTCGCACATCTCCTCTAAACTTTTCCCCACACACCTTAAACCTGTATCCTCTAGTATTTGACTTTTCTGCCCTAGGAAGATCTTGAATGGTCTGGACAAGGTGGATGTGGAAAGATGTTTCCGCTTGTGGGTGATCCCAGGACCAGGGGGCACGGTTTTAAGATTAGGGGTTTGTGTTTTAGGATGGAGATGAGGAGAATCTCTTTGTTCTGGGAGGGCTGTGCAATTTCAGGGAGTGGGATCCCTGAAGAAGATAGATTCTTCTTAGGCAAGGGGACCAAAGGTTATGGGAATGTGGAATTCCAAACACAGCCAGGATCTTATTGAATGGCGGCACAGGCTGAGGGGCTGAATGGTGCACTTCAATTGGTATGTTCATATGTCCCAAGGGCAGCCCTGGTGTCCAGTGAGTTTTGAGGTCTGAAAATTGGGCACAAGTAGACCATTTGGCCCATCCAGTTGCTCCACCGTTCAAGAATGTCATTTCATTGGATTTTGATTTATTATTGTCACATCTATTGGGGTACAGTGAAGAGTATTGTTTCCTGTACGCTATATCGACAAAGCATACCATTTATAGAGTACATAGAGGAGAAGGAAAGGAGAGAGTGTAGAATGTAGTGTTGCAGTCATAGCTAGGGTGTAGAGAAAAATCAACTTAATATAAGGAAGGCCCACTTAAAAGTCTGACAGCAGCAGGGAAGAAGCTGTTCTTGAGTTGGTTGGTACATGACCTCTGACTTTTGTATCTTTTTCCCGATGGAAGAAGGTGGAAGAGAGAATGTCCGGGGTGTGGGGGTTGTTAATTATGCCGGCTGCTTTGCCGAGACAGCGGGAAGTGTAGACAGAGTCAATGGATGGGAGGCTGGTTTGTGTGATGGATTGGGCTACATTCACAACCTTTTGTAGTTTTTTCCTGTCTTGGGCAGAGCAGGAGCCCAGACCGAGCTGTGATACAACCAGAAAGAATGCTTTCTATGGTGCATCAGTAAAAGTTGGTGAGAGTCATAACAGACATGCCAGTTTTCCTTCGTCTTCTGAGAAAATACAGGCTTTGGTGAGCTTTCTTAACTATAGTGTAGGCATGGAGGGTCCAGGACAGATTGGTGGTGATCTGGACACCTAAAAACCTGAAGCTCTCGACCATTTCCACTTCACCCCCATTGATGTAGAGAGGGGGATGTTCTCCTCTAGTCTTCTCGATGTCATGGCTGAATTTATATTTCAACTGCATTTACCTAGTTGTTCCCCAAATCCCTTAATTCCCTGAGAGAACAATAACCTGCCTATCCCAGCCTGAATGATACTCAGTGATGGAACACCAAAACACTCTGGGGAAGAGAATTTGAACGTTCACAACACTTTGAGTGAAGTAATTTTTCGTCATATCACTCCTCAGTCATTTTCACACTGGCCAAGGTGTTAGTGCAGCAAATCGGCCCAAGTGGAGCCTTGCTGGGACCCCGGCCTGGAGCCGTGGTGCCCCCCAATCAATGGCTCACACCACCGCGGACTGCCCCCCGACAACACTCAGCGGAGGCCTCAGAGAGCTCCATTCAGCCACTGCAAAGCAATTGTCTGGCTTGGTGATCATTGCACCCACTAAAAAAATTCTCAGTCCCAAATAATCAGCCCCCACCTGTGTTTTCGTGTTTTCAATTCCTTCGAAACACAGAAACTAGAAGCAGGAGGAGGCCATTCAGCCCTTCCAGCCTGCTCCACCATTCGTTTTGTTCATGGCCGATCATCGAATTCAATATCCTGATCCCCTTTACTCCCCCCCGTATCTCTTGATCCCTTTAGCTTCAAGAGCAGTAGCTAATTTCCTCTTGAAAACACGGAACACGGTGGCACAGATTTTAGTACTGCTGCCTCACAGCGTCAGGGGCCCCGGTTCAGTTCTCGGTTTGGGTCACTTTCTGTGTAGAGTTTACATGTTCTCCCCGTGTCTGCATGGGTTGCCTCTGGGTGCTCCGGTTTCCTCCCACAGACCAAAGGACATGCTGGTTACATAGAACCCTACAGTGCAGAAACAGGCCCTTCGGCCCATCGAGTCTGCACTGAACACAATCCCACCCAGACCCTATCCCCATATCCCTACACATTTACCTGCTAATCCCTCTAACCTACACATCCCAGGATACTAAGGGGCAATTTTAGCATAGCCAATGAACCTAACCCGCACATCTTTGGACTGTGGGAGGAAACCGGAGCACCCGGAGAAAACCCACGCAGACACGAGGAGAATGTGCAAACTCCACACAGGCAGTGACCCGAGCCAGAAATCGAACCCAGGACCCTGGAGCTGTGAAGCAGCAGTGCTAACCCACTGTGCTACCGTGCCGTTAGGTGCACTGACCAGGCTAAATTCTCCTTCAGTGCACCCAATGAGGTGCTGGGGTGTGGGGACTGGAGGATTTTCACAGTAACTTCATTGCAGTGTTAATGTGAGTCTACTCATGACTAATAAATAAACTTTTAAACTTAAAACTTTTGGCCTCAACTACTTTCTGTGGGAGTGAATTCCACACATTCACTACTCTTTGGGTAAAGAAATTTCTCCTCACCTCAGTTCTAAAAGGTTTACCCCAGTTCTCAAACTATGACCCCCTAGTTCTGGACCCCCCCACCATTGGGAACATTCTTTCTGAAACTACCCTGTCTAATCCTGTTAGAATTTTAGAAGTTTCTATGAGATCATCCTCTCACTCTTCTAAACTCCAGTGAATATAATCCTAACCGACTTAGTCTCTCCTCATATGACAGACTTGCCATCCCAGGAATTAGCCTGGTAAACCTTCCCTGCACTCCCTCTATAGCAAGGTATAGAACATAGAACATTACAGCGCAGTACAGGCCCTTCGGCCCTCGATGTTGCGCCGACCAGTGGAACCAATCTAATGACCCTCTAACCTAAACTATTCCAATGTTATCCATATGCCTATCCACTGACCATTTCAACGCCCTTAAAGTTGGCGAGTCCACAACTGCTGCAGGCAGGGCATTCCACGCCCTTACTACCCTCTGAGTAAAGAACCTACCTCTGACATCCGTCCTATAATTACCACCCCTTAATTTAAAGTGATGTCCCTTTGCGTTAGCCATCACCATCTGAGGAAAAAGGCTCTCACTGTCCACCCTATCCAATCCTTTGATCATCTTGTATGCCTCAATTAGGTCACCTCGTAACCTTCTCTCTAATGAAAATAACCTCAAGTCCCTCAGCCTTTCCTCCTAAGACCTTCCCACCATACCGGGCAACATCCTGGTAAACCTCCTGAAGGACATCCTTCCTCAGATAAGGACACCAAAACAGCACACAACACTCCAGGTATGGCCTCACCGATGCCCTAGAATTGTGAGGGAGGGTTGAAAAATAAGGTAAGTAACACTTCAAGTATGCAAATGACTGAGCAGGCTGTCCCACATAGTGCTGTAGATTGTGCTGAGGTTCAAGGTGCAAGTTGATATGCCGCCATTGGTTTTTGATGTGTTGTCAGTTCCAGTCCTTTTAACCAGCTGCTCGCTCACTAACTTACTCATTTTCATAGAATCCTACAGTGCAGAAGGAGGCAGTTTAGCACTGGCAGCAATCCCACTGAGGGCCTATTCCCCATAAACCCACAAATTTACCCCAGCGATCTCTCAAACCTATTCTTTCCTGGGACACTAAAGGTCAATTTAGCATGGCCAGCGGACCTAATCCGCACATCTTTGGACTGTGGGAGGAAAGGCTCGAAGGGCTAGATTAGGGGTTCCATTCGTAGACATGCAGGGTAGAATAGGTGTAGGGTGTTGCGGCGGCACGGGCTCGTTGGGCCGAAGGGCCTGTTTCCCGTGCTGGGTTGTTCTTTGTTCTTTGAAACCGGAGCACCCAGAGGAAACACATGGAGATGCAGGGAGAACATGCAGACTCTACACAGACAGTAACCCAAGCCAGGAATCAAACCCAGGTCCCTGGGGTTGTGAGGCAGCAATGCGAATCACTGTGCCACTGTGCTGCCTCACTTTATGAGGTTAACTGTCCATCATCACCTCCCCCCAGCCCCACCCCTACCCCCCCCAAACCCCAGTTAACCTCTGTTCCTCTCTCCACAGATGCCGACTGACCAGCTGAACAGATATGCAACTTGACCAACATTATCTACCTGATACGCTGCAGGAAAGGATGTCCCGAGCTGTGATACATCGGTGAGCCAATGCAGACACTACGACAACGGATGAATGAACACCGCTCGACAATCACCAGGCAAGACTGTTCTCTTCCTGTTGGCGAACACTTCAGCGGTCACGGGCATTCAGCCTCTGACCTTCGGGTAAAAGTTCTCCAAGGCGGCCTTCATGACACACGACAGCGCAGAGTCGCTGACCAGAAACTGATAGCCAAGTTCCGCACACATGAGGACGGTCTCAACAGGGATCTTGGGTTCATGTCACACTATCTGTAACCCCCATGACTTACCTGGGCTTGCAAAATCTCACTGATTGTCCTGTCTGGAGACAATACACATCTCTTTAACCTGTGATTAACCCTCTCTCCACTCACATTGTCTGTACCTGTAAAGACTTGATTACCTGTAAAGACTCGCATTCCAACCATTATCTTGTAATTGTGTTCTGTTTATATCTGCCCACTCCACTCACCTGATGAAGGGGCAGCGCTCCAAAAGCTCATGATTCCAAATAAACCTGTTGGACTTTAACCTGGTGTTGTGAGACTTCTCACTGCTGAACATTGACAGATATCCAGCATCCTCTGGGAGTTACACTTGTGATAGTCTGTGTGTGTTTGTTTACAGTTTCTGGGACTGGGGAAGGGAAGGGAAGGGGGCTCAGGTTTGCTCCGAGCGTCTTCATTCCAACACATTGCTGCCTCGCCATTTCCTGATTTCTTCTCGTCATCTCGATTCCTTTACTGTGCTTACCCCAGCCCAACACCAGCATCGCCACATCGTCATTTCCAATCAGAGTCTAACCTTTCCTGCCTCTCACCTCCTTTCATCTCTGCCCGTGGTTCTGGGTGAAAGGAATGTGCTTTGATTCACTCACAACCTCACACTGAAATAAGCAGCAGTCAGGGTGATTCTTTAAGGTGTGATCCATCCTTGCTGATGTGTATGCTCCTGGTGTTCGGAGACAGGAGCTGAAACTTGTCCCCTCTCCTCCACTCATTCTGACAATTATTCTTTCTGTTTTGAGAGGCTTTGCGGTGAGCAATTCAATTTCTTTCTCTCCAGCTGAGCCACTGTCTTCTTTGGCGCCTCTAATTAAATTTGATATCTCCTCCTTTTCTTTTTGTGCCGATTGTCTCCCGCTGTCTTCAGGGCATTGACTCCAGCCTGACATTCAGTGTATAAGAGGCTCGGAATTTCTGATTCCCAGTGCCAGCTGCAGTAGGTGGCAACATGAGCACAGGTGGTGTGTGTGTGTGTGTGTGTGTGAGTGTGTGAGTGTGTGTGTGTATTAGCATGTGCTTGTGAGTGTGTGTGTGTGCGCATGCATATGTGTGTGAATGTGTGTGTGTGTGTTAATGTGTGTATGTTTGTGTGTGTGAGTGCGTGTGTGTTTGTGTGAGTGTGTGTGTGAGTGCGTGTGTTTATGTGTGTGTGAGTGCGTGTGTGTTTGTGTGTGTGTGAGTGCGTGTGTGTTTGTGTGTGTGTGAGTGCGTGTGTGTTTGTGTGTGTGTGAGTGCGTGTGTGTTTGTGTGTGTGTGAGTGCGTGTGTGTTTGTGTGTGTGCACGTGTGTGTCAGCGTGCGAGTGCCCATTCGTCATTAGCTGTGAATGCAAAATCGCACAGGAGGCAAAAGACGTGATCTTTGCAGAGATTTCTTCACATTGACATAACACAGTTAATATGCAGGAAAATGGTAAATTTTTACAGATGCCCCATAGAAAGCATTCTTTCTGGTTGTATCACAGCTCGGTCTGGGCTCCTGCTCTGACCAAGACTGCAAGGAACTACAAAAGGTCGTGAATGTAGCCCAATCCATCACACAAACCAGCCTCCCACCCATTGACTCTGTCTAAACTTCCTGCTGCCTTGACAAAGCAGCCAGTATAATTAAGGACCCCATGCACCCCGGACATTCTCTCTTCCACCTTCTTCCTTCGGAAAAAAGATACAAAAGTCTGAGGTCGGGTACCAACCGACTCAAGAACAGCTTCTTCCCTGCTGCCGACAGACTTTTGTCATACATAAAAGTTGACCTTCCTCTACATCCTAGCTATGATTGTAACATTATATTCTGCACTCTCTCCTTTCCTTCTCCCCTATGTACTCAATGAACAGTTTGCTTTACTCTGTAAAGCACATATAGTATACTCTATGTACTCTATGAACAGTAAGCTTTGTCTGCACAGCGTGCAAGAAACAATGCTTTTCACTGCATGGTGATACATGTGACAATAATAAATCAAATCAAGCTCAGCTGAATAAGGCAAAATACTGCAGATGCTGGAATCTGAAACAAAAACAGAAAAATGCTGGAAAATCTCAGCAGGTCTGACAGCAACTCTGGAGAGAGAATAGAGCCAACGTTCCAGATGAGTGCAGCTCCACCAACATTCATGGAACTCAACAGGACAAGAAAAGTCTTCTTGATTGGCACCCCATCCATGGGCACCCCTCAAGCCCTCACTCCCTTCACCACCGGCGCACGGTGACCGACATGTGAACTAGCTACAAGTAGCACTGCAACGACTCACCAAGGCTCCTGTCACAGCACGAGATCCACCACCTCTTCCACACAACTCTCTGGGTTTACCAACACAACAGG